>JAHQIW010005580.1:0-26426 GCA_019055375.1 Parelaphostrongylus tenuis | reverse complement strand
AACACATGTCAATAGCAAGGATGAGATTTCTACAGCGAAAAGATGATTATCAAGACAATTTTCACTACGACTGCAAAGAAAATTCTGGGACACTTCAATAAGCATGGGATAGCTCCCATGCATATTATGGAATATTACATTTTCTCATGTGGGATTCTCCTCACTATGGGCCTAGACATGATTCTTCTTTATTTTCACTTCTTACAAGCCTTCGCCCCTGTCTGACGACACAATCGCAGTTCATGTGTTTTATTACGTCATTATTGGAGAAATGGTCTTTCACATCGAGCTACAGTCGATGAAATTAACGAAGTTGAAAGGGAAGGCACATCAAGCAAATCCGCTGATGGATGCTGGTTTCAACGCTTCTCAATGCCGGGATCTTGACCTCGAAGACAAGCCTCGTTCAGAACGTCCAACAAGGTTTGAGTCGTTCGATGAGGCTGAAGAAGCACGTTTAAGAGCTCTATGACTCGATGTCGAAAGAACTGTACTCCGACACTGAACTTGGCGCCGATGGCAGAAAGTCGTAGGAAACAATGGCCTTTATCTTGAAGAATACTCATTGTTGCTTTTGTTTGGAATTCATGCATGTTTTAGTTTTCTACAAGTGCTCCAGAACTTTTTTCGAGCCTAATAATTTGTTTAGATGTAGGGTCACTAAAGAGGTCTTCGAAAATTCGAATCTCGGCATCGTATGCTCCGCAACAATTCAGTGAACATGATGGACGAGTAATATTGTCCGACTGGGAAAATGGCATCAAATTTTGTTCGTTTTTTCTCTGTTGACACAGCAATATCTGTCTTGGAAGCGTTAATATGGGTAGACATCTTCAGTTCTTCAAACTCCGTAAACTGATTGGGTCGAATTGATCCTTAGTGTAGTGAAGAAAACTCCAAGACTTTCCCAACGATCTTTTCAGAAACATTACAGCAATGGGAGAGACCACTAAAGAGATTGTAACGACTACACAAAGAAATGAGATTTCACTATGTAAATGTGCAATTCAAACTTTGTTTTGCCTGCACATCGTGCGGAAATGCGGAAAGACGGCGTTCTGTAAACATCCCCTAGAAACGTTTGAAAAGATGAACAGGATAGCGTCTGCTATCATCACATCAACTACATTCTTAAACATCGTCCACTGTGCTTTCCCGTTTCAATACATTGGCGATTTCATGGATGGAAAATATTGTCCTATCTCACGGCAGCATTTGATGTCTTCATGCAGCTGTTTATTTTAGGACCCAATCCTGACACGATTTTCCGTTAACGTCCTCATATTGGTGGATTTTTGCTAACATCTGAATTACACGAGTATTTCTCAACCATACTATTGAAATTCTATAGATCTACTCAAATTTGGCCATCAGTTTGACCACTCCGTTGAAAACTATAATTTATGAGCGTGCCAAATGTAGAAAGGCTAACAGAAGCATCAAAGTTCCACAAACGCAGTTTTTGCTTAAAATTTGTTACCGAAAAAGTTTTGCAATGAGAATTGCGCTTCGTTTTATCAATCGATATCTTCTTTGGAAGACTTTTTCTCAGAACTGCAGTTGTGATTCAGGCGCTTTGTCGATTGTCGCAGCATCAGAAATAAGAAGGCGGGAGCCGAATATAAGCCGAGCAACTTGAGAAATTAGCGCATTCACTGGAATTTTTCTTTAACTTCGTCGCTCCCACGCAGTCCATTTTCATTCAAGATTTGACAGAGATTTTTCACCTCGATAACTGGTCTTTTGAGCATCGCATTAGCACAATGTGTCACGAAATACGCTTTCAAAGATTATGTTTAATTAAGCGAGTTAAAGATCCTTTGAAGCACTTGAAAAAACCAGAAAAATTAAAGACCAGCCAAGGCGACGTCACCCTCATATAGGTGCCGAGTGCCGAATCTGTTGTTATCTCGTGATGATCTGCACACAAAGATCTAGACATTAGTCTTAGTTGAGTCTATGATACTTATTCTATTTTAGGAAAATGATTATTCTTACAAACAAGGCAGGACCTTCGAGCGCTCCATTTATGATTTTGTTGCTAGTCTCAATCTCACACGTGTTTGGATGTGGAGTGATTCCTGGAGGTCAAAGTAATGAATAAGAATTGTTATGGATCTACAAATATTCCATTGTTAGATGGTTAAGAGCTCTAATCAGAATGAGCCATGCCTAGCACTCCATTATGCTTGATTGTTGTCGCAGTCTGCGCTACCTATAGGCAGGGTTTTTCAATTCCATAAGAAGAAAGATAAAACTAAGAAGTTTTTCAATGCAGTGACTTTTGTGATTTAGCTAACACCAGGAGTTTGAAAATGAACTTTAATGGGTTAACGTTTTGGAGTCTTCGTCATCTCGGAGCCCATGATTAGATTCGATTCTCCACTGTCGTTCGCCATCGTTGTGGTCTTCGTCTTCGTTGTTGTGCACGTCCAATTTTCTGAAAAGGAACATCGCTCGAATGAAGAATTTCACTTAGCGATGTTATCGTATACAAGATGACTGCCATACAAGTTGCCAGCGTTAGTTATAAGTTGATAGTGGTTTAAATGACAACATGCCAGGACCTGACAATGTGAAATGTTGTCTGAGCTTTCAAAGTCGATGGAATGCGGTTAGTAGATATTCATCTTCAATCTGCTGTTTAAAAATGTCACTTGAGAGCATCGATATATTTGGAAAGATTGCCGAAATGTACATAAGCCAGTGACATGCTAAACCTTGAAAGGCTTGAAACAAGTTCATCAGAATAGATCGATGTTCTCAAACGAAGATTCTAAAACAATCGATTGAGAAACATATTTATAAGAACAATTCTATATCAATGAACATTGCCGAGTGAGGTTTTCCATTCGGGCGGTGCTCCACCGAGAAAGAGTCGACTTGAACGACAACGAAAACGAATAATTGTGGACGATCGACTCGAATTATCGGCTCTGAAGAATGAAGACGTCGAAATATCGGCCGAATAAAGTTTATTTTTCAACCACGTGATATTATCTAACTTATAAAAGAAGTGTTATTTAATGGTAATGACGAGGAGAGCCGGTTTTGAAGTACTTAATAATTTAATTTACAACCAGTCACTACAAAAACTATGAAATTTCGTTGCAGCGAGCACTAGGACCTTCACAGCTCAGCGGGCCCAGCAACTTACCTATTCTCGCGGTTTACACAGAAAGCAACGTAATTCCTACAATATTCCCTGGTATTGCAACCAGCAAGGGTGCTGTTCAGGCACTTGCACAACGTTTTGCAATGCAAACAGTGAGTTTACAACTTAGGCATTTCATTCTTTTCGTGAATTCTGAAAAGACGTATGAGATGAGCTGCAATTTTTTCACAGATCTTCAGTCTCTAAAGCTAACCTAACTTGTCAAATTTCACATGTGTTCATGAAAATACTTCCGAGCCACTCTTCGAAATAGTGAGAAGATTTACGTTTTAGGTAGTCGATGTTCTCGAAATCGAAGGTCGGAGAGCACTCTTGCCTGATTTTGTGATCTCCAACATTCTGGGTCAACTTCAAGTTAATACCACTTACGAACCATTGGAATGTCAGATGTTCATGGAACCAGGGGAAGAGCCGTAAGTCTCTAGTAGTACACATTCATTTAGGAAATATCAATCCGAACTAAAGGGCATCAAAGAGCAGTACTTAATTTTCTTGCAAACAAAGATATTTTCTATAAACTTATTATAAAATCTCAGAGTTTGAGGAAAACTATCATAGAGCCATAACATCAAAATCTTTCCAATTGAGAATATCTTTCCAAGTGTTACACATATTTATTTTCAGAATGATATAGAATTCAGTGTGTTAATAGGTGAAGTTTTGTAGGTTCTGAGAAGTGAAAGAAAATGAGTGTCCAACATTGTTTTGATATTTCCTGTTGTCTAGTGCACAGAACAAAAAGTATTTCTAAGACTTATAGTTTCTAGAAGACGATAGGATTGAAAGCTGTATCTTCGTCGGTAGCACAGTGACGGGAATTTGCCCAAAGGGGGGACCGCCGGAGATGAAATGTCAGATGGTTGCAATGCCTATCAACAGCAAGCACTTGTCCCTCTCAGGAACTCTCACGGTTTGGACAAGTTTTGTTATTTGCACAACTTCGTTTTATAAAGAAAAAATTCTATGTAGACTACGAACATCGTCATGGCTAATTGGTCGAGGTCGATGTGGCAAAATGTTGTGGACAGAGCGCTTCGATTGTTAAGATCGGGCCCGTTTGGTTCGCATTTCTACACGGTAACGGTCACTGTCAGCTGAAATCGAAAGTGAACTGTGATATTCATGAAACAAACATTTTTATCCTATTCGATGCTCATTGTGGAAGTACACTATCAATAAACTAGCAACCATATGGGTGTTTGAACAGTCAGAGTGGAGAGCAGTAAATTATATTGAAATGAGTATTTTCTTCTGTATAGCCGTTCCGAGGTGTTATTGATATTATTTATCAATACTAGCAAAGCATGCAACAAAACGTTAGTAATGCAGCTTGATTATACAATGATCGAGGTGGATACTTTTCGGCGGGTAGCCTTCTTCAGAGCCTGGAAAGGTCATATTGATCCACAATCAATTGAGGCAAAACCTCCATAAACCTAACAGAAAACGTAAGAAACGAATTTTTGGATGCCATAGTAAAAACTTCATCACAAAAATCCACTCACCATTTTGATGCTTTGTGTCTATCAATTATTCATTGAAGACCAGTCGCTTAGGGTCAGTGCATCAATGGGTTGTACCTAACTCAGGCTGGAAAGATCAGCCTTCAGATATGATTCGAGGTCACGCGTTATTACGAGGCACTCCTCTTTTCGGTTCATTTTTGGACCTTTGCTATGTATCCAAGAGGCTTCTATATTGAAATGCACATTGTGATGAATTTGTGCTTACTACTTACTTAGAGAAGTAACTGAGAAGTTCCCATATACATATATCACAGGCCAAATTTCTACTATGAAATGAATAATACTATAAGAGTTAGGAATAGTAGCCGGAATTGATTTTACGGCAGCGCCGCTCTGAAGTTTCGGCTAAAAATTCACTCAGTCTCCTATCGAAAGTGACCAAATTCCATCTCCAGGCATTCACACTTTAGGAGTGCTCTGAAATCAATGCCAATGGATGTGCTTGCTTTCATAGATGTTACTCATATCCACAATAGAGAAATTAGTGAGTAGAAACAAAAATGAAAGTATTTGATATCGCAAATTGGCTATTTGATGAAAAGCTGACTTTTGTCTCATGAAAATTTCCAAAATGATGGATAATAATGTCGTATCCAAAAGATTCTGAACGCTTCCTTGCGAGAGATTCATTAGGTTTTATTACATCTATTTTACTGAAGTGTTTAGAAGCTGCAGAAACAAAACCACTGATGAAATTTGAGTGCCTGTTCTAGTGAATTTGAGTGGTAGTTGACAAAGGTAAGCTATTCTAACATTCTCGGGATAAGTGGTCTTCAAAGTATTAGCTCTGGAAAATGCCGGAGAGGACGGAAATGACTTTAAGTTTAATTGTAATTTAAGTTCAATTTCATGATCACTCTGAATCTCTGCTGCGCTTACAGTCGTCCATGTCGGTGGTCTAATTTGAGCATGGCGGCTGCTGCTAGTTACATACCGTGGGTGTGGCAAAATCGAAATCGGAAATGAAATTTTTTGATGTTGTGATTTTATAAAAAGCATTTTAGATTGAATAGCTCTTGATCATTTTCAGGACTCTTTGGTCACTCCTCCGGTGCTCTCGATTCTCTCTTTAGGGAAAGGAATACTGTTAAACTCGATGATTTCACTAAAGAAAAACGCAAAATCTTTATCAATTAGTATCTTAGTGACCTCTCAAGAGCTCTTGAAATGAATCTATTGAAGCCGTCATTGATAAGAACACCTCAGAAAAAGGAGATTTCTATGAACGGCAGCGAAATATACCTGCAAAATAAATATCTTTTTCTCTAGAAATCAACTAGAGATCATGTATACAGTCTACGTTTTGTTAGCTTTTTGATTACTCTGCTCAATAGGTTGAGGCAAAAATTTTAAGGAAAATCCTTGTAAAAACATTCCTTTTTTTCGTATCTTTTTTATAGTTGTTTTTTTTTATTGATGCACCTATTGAACCCGAATAAAAACCCACCAAAAGATCGGTTCCGCGAGCTTGCTGAGAACTTCTTGCTGTTGAAGAAAATGAATGACCGAATTGTGCAAATCAATATGCGTACCACAACCTTCTTCACCTTCGTCGAACTTTTTGCACCACCTGTACACCGTACTTTTGCCAACTGTGTCTTTGCCCAAGCCAGGATAATGATTCACTTGCCATCGTTGCATTTGAACTCAACAGTCATTTGTGCATCATCAACAAACTAATTTGCTCGCTTGTTAGCTCTGTCTTGAAACAAGTAGGTAAAATTATATACCAATTAACGCTGGAGGAAGCGGTCTTTCAAATGAGGCCTAAAAACACAAAAAAATGGCTGACTCCCAAAAAATGTTTAAAAGCATTTTCTCAGATTTTTCCCCAACTTATTATGATAGCCATACAATTTCACAACTTATATAGATTAAGACCCGATCACATTACTATTAACAAAGTTTTAAAATACTAATGTGTTAAGTGTAATATGAGTTTGTGCTTCATCCATTTACTTTCTCTAGGCTTTGATGCTCGGTCGTGGCCGAGGTCTTTGACAATAGTGACATTAAACTACACAAACCTTCGTTTCGCGACAACGTAACCGAACACGCTCAGCTGCAGAACAAATTATGCCCGCGATCGTTTTGCTTCTCAGTCTAAAATTCTTTGAAACCTCGTTGTACATTTCTCATAGTGTGTCACATAAGACCGGTGACCTCTTCCATATAAGTATTGAAAAAGTGATTTTGATTTGTTGCGAAGATTTTGTTAAGGCTTTGGCCGCAAGCATTAGATTGCTGGTCGATATCCACAGTATACTTTGGAAATCGCAGACTAATGCTTTATTTGGATTTATTATGTAACTAATTCCGACAGATTCAATCATCGACTACTACTTTTGTGAAAAATCTTGACAAAACTAGCAGATCCAAATTTTTTGCCAGGTAGCAGAAACCTAATTTCGTTCATAAAGCGCAGATTCGTAAAGTTTATATCCCTGAAGTTTGGTTAATTCTGAGGCCATTTCAATCGTAACAGTACTTCACCTCATTTAAATTTATTTGGTGCGATACTGGAGCCACACATGGAGTACTCGAGTGGCCGCTCACAACCGGATGGAATCACTTTGGCTGCGCAAAGCTAAAGGTGCCAAAATTTCAGGTGAGAACATTTCATTTTTCCCTTTTCCCCATTATGAGTTAAAATTTTTGCCTCACCCAACCACGGATGTTGAAGGTGTCACACATCACATTTCGGCCAGCTATGCACACAAAAGATATGAGAATCTTACTTCGATCTCAAAGGCAGTAGAAAAAAGAGAATTTTTTCGTGTATTGCCTCAGATATACCTCCTAATTGTCAAAGAAACTTTGCCATTAGGAAAAAAAGCTGGTTCTGGGGCATTAGTTATTTTCTTTGCTGCTTTGTAAAATACCGAGTGGCGGCAAGCTCCAAACATTTGTAAAAGCTACTCGAAATATGTAGCCTGTCAGACCATAGCAATCAAGAACTGAACATTACAGTACGACTTCTTTGTATCTCTCTCTAATATGAGCGGAGTATCAATGTACCAGAAACTTTACACCTCCACTTATTTGCCTGTTTCTGACTCTCACCAGAACTTTTTGAGCTTTTCATTGGAGGCCTATCTATACTCGTTGAGATCTTGTCATACTGAAATCTTACTCTTCGTCTAAAATGGCATAAGGTGAGGGATATTATAAGTGATCATTGCAAACCCATGAGAATACTGAGACATGAGGAAAACATGGGGCATGCTGAGGAAGCGATAGACTTGAACAATAACTATCCTTTTACAAGCAGCACATAGTTGCACTATATCATCGGAGTTCAATAGATGAAAGAGACCTCATCTTGGTTTATATAAGATAATATTGAAACCGAGTTCAGGAAGCCCAGCTTGATGCTACAAGCTCTCATTTATACGTAATATACAAATCTAGGTTCTTTTTGATTAGGAGAGAACAGATGAGAAACCATTGTCATTTGTTGGAGAGGAGCTTCTCATAGAAATATTAGTAACATTCGAAAGCTGAGACTTGGGTTACAGCTCACGTCGCCGGTTTTTCAAATCACCCCGATATGATGCTGTAGAATCCAGATCAAGAATTATGTTCCACATTTGAATTTCGTCTTCATTTTGATCCACGCGTCTAATTCGCTGGAACCATATCATTATAGAGAGAAATCTTCGTAGTATCTCAGTCAATCGTTCTATTCGGAGTTTCTTTCAAAGCGGAGGAGAAATTCTCAATTGAATAGCAATAAAACATCGTCCCGCCTCGCCCCGCTCCTGCCACGCCTCTGCCACGACCGTCGTCTTGTCGAATAGCCAGTAAAGAACCTATCGAAAATGTAAAACTTGATCTTTTTTCCCTACTAAGCCGTATTTCCAGAAAGCAAGCACATCACAAAAATTAGAAAACATTACGCTGTCCGATGATTAGATGAGTAATCAGATGACTAATATTTTAAATAAAAAACTCTGTTCGGCGAGGTTTCAAGCACAAATCTAAAGACCAAGGAAGATCGAAAGATCAAGAGTACTTTTTGTAAAGCGGACATATTTTCAAGCCCTTTGAGATCTATGCTATAGTTTGATTACTAGCATTCTAGGGAAGGAGCTTTGCCCAGCGAAATATAATCGAGACAAGAGAAAAGACACGTAATTTTATGAGACTTTATTTCATTCCAGTTGTTACAGCTTTATAAAAAGGTCTTTTGAAAAGCCGATGAAGTGGGGCTGTAGCCTCAAGTCTGAGCTTTCGAATGGTTACTGTGAAGTTCCTCTCCAGCAAAAAAGAGATCGGTTTTCAGTTGTTCTCTTCTAGTCACAAAGAACCGAAATCAAAACAATTTGTCCTAGTTCCTGTGGACTCTTTTAAGTGCTTAACAAACAAGATTGGTCCTCATTCACAAGAAATCCCATTGCTTCTAAAAACTTTTTTACCTTTTGTTCTTCGATGTTGCCGTGCTATAACTTTCCAGGATTCGAAATATGACCACGAGAAAACGGAGATACAAGAAAAAGTTGGAGGCTGATGTATGTGCAGAGAACTCGACCAGTCACTGTACATTTCCGGAGAAGCCCGTCTTCGCATTACATCATTAAGGGTCTCGCTCCACCTTTCTCATAGTCGCGTCTTAACAGTATTGGGGACTGTTTTTTTTTTTTTGTTATCAGCAGTCATCGTCACCTTGAAATAAGAGTGAGAAAAAAAGGCAAAGCAAAGGTCTCGGTGGTGTACTGCTAGCGCGTGCTGCACCAGATAGGTGTAGTCGCGATTTAAGCTCTTACTTATACATTAATAAGTTCTGCTCAGGTGTCAGTATTTTCCCAGTTATATTTCGCAGCGTACCCTGGTGCTAAAATCAATTAACCAGTGGAAACGTTTTAAGTCAAGCAATATTGTGGTGGCATGGATTTTTCGCTGTGTGACTAGATTTCATACTTTACAGCTGCCATTCTGGTGCATTGTGACTATTCATGGATATCCTACGCGATCTTCTTGCCAACAGTTCATTGAATCTGGTTCAACTGCTTTTCGATCGTTCAATCTCTGAATGGAAATGCTTTTATTCTACCTAGTTTGAATATTTCACACCAAGTGTACCTCAAAGACCGGTTATACTCACCATTACACTTCTTCTACTGTGAGTTTTGGTGCCATGATAATTGGGGTGAACTAGACATTCCGCCCAAGGTTGTAAATAAAAATGCTCTGTGTCGACAATGTTTCCATACACTGCCTCATGCATACCATTAAGTTTTGCTTACTAGCGCACAATCATAAGTGTACTCAAATGTCTAGTGTTTTTCTTTTCATAACATTTATAGTACAGCGAATTATCTTTTACTCAGGGTTTTTTCATTGCTATTTCAATTTATTTTGCTGCACTTGCATCATAGACGATTTTATTTTGTCTATTGTCAATGCAGTTCCTTTTCTAGCACCGATGTACTGTGAAAATTCCGCATATATCGATTTTACTGTATTATGAAAGCAGTGATTGGTCTTGTTCAACTGAGAAGAGCCGAACTTTACCAAAATGTCTTTTGAAGGCTTTTGAAGGATGTTCATTGACGAGCTTGAAAGAAATCACTTAGTGGAATATTGTGGTAGATGTACTCATGCCAAGGAATTCACAGGCTTTGCTATTGGTGGTTGTGTCTCATCCAAACAACCATTTTGCGGTCAAGTCACTGATTAGTCTCCGAAGGTCTTACAAAGGCATTCTCCTCTCCCAGATGTGCCTTTTGACATAATAGCTACAGTATTACATAAACACTCACAAGGAGAATCAAAGCAGAGAGTACTAAACATAGCAAAAAATACGCCTCATTGAGGTTTTTCCTCAGTTCTCTTGCTTAAACATCTTTCCTAATTTATATACATAATGTAAAACCTAGATCACGCGCTACGCGTTATTTTCGATTCTCCTAGTATCAGTCACAAATCATTTTTTTTAAGATTTTGCCGTTATAAAGAAACAACAAGTGTTATTTTTTGTTTTTGTAAATTCAGGTTATTGGTTACATGCTCATTACAAAATGAGGAGTTATCATCGACGAGAGATTTTTTTACCTCTAGAGGTTACAGTTTCCCCCACTTTCCAACATCCATTAAATGCAGTTTTTAGCTGGCAAGTTTTTATAAAAGGTTTCGCAAGATTTCCCTATAAATGAGAATTTTTTAAGGGTTTGCTGTTCACCTGCATTACATAGTCAAGTGCCACCACACTGTCAGTGTCTGAGGGCTGCTTTCACATCAACGAAGAACGATTTGCACGTTTTGCACTGCACGGTGACCACTTCAAATGCCTCAACAAGGGAACTTTCAAAAAAAAAAATGTGAAGAGAGCACCATTTCGGCTACATCTACTTTTCCATTTTCAAGGTCAAACAAAATTTCACCCTTGTATTGATCTATGATAGCACTGCTTTCAAGTGAATTCAATGTCTATTTCCTTTTTTTGATTCTTTAGTTTAAAATAGTTACTGCCTGAGATCAATCTATTCCTCGCTGTCAAATTATACTTCACTCGAAAGTCTACGTGAAATCTAAAACCAATTCGAAAATTTGCTTTTTTGGTGGAGTATGCTTGTCTAAATATGAAAAGCTACTAAAAAATTTATAAGGTACGGCGTCAACCTGATGTGCTAAAGCTAGGGTAATGCCAAAAACGAAGATGACACGAAGTGGAAGGAGCATTGTGTTAATTAGTTCTACACTTCACAAGCTCCTGATTTATATATGCATTCTAATCAACAATCAGCACTCGATGGCTTAAAAACTTTTATCATTATGCCACAATTTGTCTTGAATAGCTCACTAGATACTAAGTAAATAGCATACTGCATTCTTGCTTGCAACACTTGAGATTTTTCAATTCTACTGTTGCCACTGGTAGTCAGAACAATCTGCAAGTTCTCACTTTCAACTACGAATTGAAGCTCTACAGGTAAAGCTACCATCAACAAATGTTCGCACTTTTGTGACTAAGTAACTCTTATAGCTCTGGTTTTCGGGGCAGTCATAATAACGAGAGCGTCGCTCTGGAGTGCCAGATTATGATTCACTCATTCGCCCAACGAAAAGTTGTCAAAACTATCTTCAGGCATTCACATTTTGGGTGCTCTGCAATTATCGCCAATGAATGTGCTTGCTTTTGTAGATGTTACTCATATCGACAATGGAATTTGTTGAGTAGAAACGGGGAAGAAAGCATTTGGTCTCGTAAATTGGCGATTTGCAAGAGCTGCATTTTGTCTCGCAAAAATTTCCAAA
The DNA here is from genome assembly GCA_019055375.1 of Parelaphostrongylus tenuis. Taxonomy (NCBI): domain Eukaryota; kingdom Metazoa; phylum Nematoda; class Chromadorea; order Rhabditida; family Metastrongylidae; genus Parelaphostrongylus; species Parelaphostrongylus tenuis. Next base: position 14,468 of record JAHQIW010005580.1, on the reverse strand, counting down.
ATAATGATAAGAATGTAGTCGTTCAAAAGATTCTAAACGCTTCTTTCGAGAGATCATTAGGTTTTATTATATCTGTTTTAATGATGTGTTTAAAAGCTGCAAAAACAAAAACCACTGATAAAATTTGAGTGCTTGTTCTAGTGAATTTGATGGATAGTTGACAAGGCCAAGCTATTCTAACGCTCTAAATATAAGTGATCTCCAAAGTATTAACTCTGAAATTGCAGGAGAATACGGAATGACATTATGTTCAACTTTATGATCACTATTTAAACACATAATTCGTTTTCTTGCAGTTTTCAAGATTAGTCGATTTCCTATCGAGCACAGATGACGTGGGCGGGCGAAGACCATAAGAGGGTGTCACATGAACTATTCACTTCAAGTTCAGGAACACCTGCGGACGACTTCACTGTACTGAATATGCCATTGTACCGTTGAAAAACGCTAACCAGTCGTTCTCCGTCTTTCTCGGTATACAAAATGAACTGAACTTCGAATTTGCTTGCATTTTTCTGAATTCCACTTCATAGTTCAACGAACGCCCACATAGCATAAATGAAAATTCAACTGTGGACCACCGTATCGAATAATACAGCACTAAAGACAGAGATGACGAGATATTAGCCGAATAATACATGTAACTAACCTCATTTCAGCCTTATAATGCAAGAAAATGATCAATTACGTATGCCGAGTCAGATCAAAGCCGACTTTTCTGGACATATTGGGTTGTCCATGATTTCGTTGCATTTCGACACTTATGTTGGTTCAGTTGTCAGTTATTTAACGAAATCAATCGACTAACAGCATAATCACTATCATTCTAAATGATATATTATAATATAGCCATGCATTCGTCTTCGATTTTTAACTTTCGTCAGGTGATCTCCTATATGCGAACATCTGATCACATCGTTTTGAACAAGGTGAAATTAACTCAATGAACAGTGATTAACTCAATGTCATACTTTGAATCTGATCACGACATTCTCCGTGTAAATATTCCGTTTAGATAGGAGATGATCAAGAAATGTCATCGAGTGAAATGACAATCCGCATGAAACGAATCCGTTTTCAACTATGCCATATAATATTAGGGCAGACACAAAATGAGATCCGATTCAAGACTACGCGAAGCTGCTAGAAGTTTTCTGATGCTGTTTTCTGTGAAATCTTCTCAGTTCCAAGATAAATTCTGTACGTTGACCAAGCGTGACCAAACATCATGCAGAAATGAAGCCTTTGCTCCAGATTTCTAGTAATTTTACTGCTCTCATCGCAGTGTTAGATGTATCACATACACCTAAGAGAATTAAGTGGTGAGCAAAAACACGGCCTCAGAAGGGAATCGAACCCGCGTTGTATTCTCACCGGGGACGCGTGCTACCACTACACCACCGGGGTACTTTTCTCTTAGGTATATGTAAAGTCTTTGCGCTGAACTGCATCTGCTGCCTTCTGTTATACTCATAATAAAAATGGTTTCCAACACCAGGTGTGGGAGGTAGAGGACAGCCTTTATCGAGAAGGAGAGAAGCGTATTTCGTCACATTGTGCTAAGGCGATATCTCAAAAGACCAGCGATCGAGATGAGAAATCTCTGTCAAATCTTGAATGAAATGGACTGATGGAACGAAAAGTTAAAGAAAATTCCAATGACGCGCCAATTTCTCAAGTTGCTCGGCTTATAATCGGTTCCCGCCTTCTTATTTCTGATGCTGCGACAATCGACAAAGCGCCTGAATCACAACTGCAAATCTGAGAAAAAGTCTTCCAAAGAAGACATCGATTGGTAAAAACAAAGCACAAATTCATATACAAGACTTTTTCGGTGACAAATTTTTAAGCAAAAACTGACGTTTGTGAAACGTTGATGTTCTTGTAACCTCTTACATTTGGCACGCTCATATATTATAGTTTTAACGGAGTGGTCAACTGATAGCCAAATTGAGTAGATCTATAGAATTTCAATAGTATGGCTGAGAAATAGGCGTGTAATCAGATGTTAGCAAAAATCCACCAATATGAAGACGTTAACGGAAAATCGTGTCAGATTGGGCCCTAGAATAACAGCTGCATGAAGACATCAAATGTTGCCGTGAGATGGTGAAATATTTTCCATCGATGAAATCGCCAATGTATAAAACGGAAAGCACAGTGGACGATATTAAGAATGTAGTTGATGTGATGATAAGCAGACGCTACCCTGTTCATCTTTTCAAACGTTTCAAGGTGGATGTTTACAGAACGCCGTCTTCCGCAATTTTCCGCACAATGTGCAGGCAAACAAGATTTTTTATTGCACATTTCAGATAATGAAATCTCATTTCTTAGTGTAGTGGTTACAATCTCTTTAGTGGTCTCTCCATTTCTGTAATGTTTCTGAATAAACGGTTTGGAAGTTTGGAGTTTTCTCACTACACTAGTGATCAATTCGACTCAATCAGTTTTCGAGGTTGAAGACCTGAAGATGTCTTCCCACAATAACCAAGGCAGATATTGCCATATTATAGAGAAAAAGACAACAAAATTTGATGCCATTATGACATTTTCCCAGTTGGACAATGTTACGCGTCCTCTTGTTCACTGAATTGTTGCGGAGCATGCGATGGCCGAGATTTCAAATTTTGAAGAGCTCTTCAGTGGCCCTACACCTCCAACAAACTGTTAGGTTCGAAAAAAAGTTCTGGAGTACTTGTAGAAAACTGAAAATTCATGCATGAATTCCAAACAAAAGCAATAATGACTATTCTTCAGAATAAAGGCCATTGTTTCCTACGACTTTCTGCCATCGGCCGCCAAGTTTTAAAGCTTGGTCGAGAGTACAATCTTTCGCATCGAGTCAAAGAACTCTTAACGTGCTTCTTCAGCTTCATCGAACGACTCAAACTTGTTGGACGTTCCTGAACGAGGCTTGCCTTCGAGGTCAGGATCTCCGGCATTGAGAAGCGTTGAAACCAGCAGTCCATCAGCGGATTTGCTTGTTGTGCCTTCCCTTTCAACTTCGTTGATTTCATCGACTGTAGCTCGATGTGAAAGACCATTTCTCCAATAATGACGTAATAAAACACACGAACTGCGATTGCGTCGTCAGACAGGGCGAAGGCTTGTAAGAAAGTGAAAATAAAGAAGAATCATGTCTAGGCCATAGTGGGAAAATCCCACATGAGAAAATGTAATATTCCATAATATGCATGGGAGCTATCTCATGCTTATTGAAGTGCCCAGAATTTTCTTTGCAGTCGTAGTGAGAATTGTCTTGATTAATCATCTTTTCGCTGTGGAAATCTCATCCCATTGACTAACGACATAGTGTTCGAAGCAGCGTGTTTTACTCATTTCCAAAGTGCTGGCGAAAAGTCTCCGACTTGGAGTGTAGTGAATTGCTGTTTCAACTATTTCGCCAATGACAAATCGAAAGCCTCGTCAACGCTGTATATCATAGACCCTGTTTATGAGGTGTACAAGCCGTGACTGAAGCTGAATAAGCTATTGCATTTACAGCCGTTCCGTGTTTGAGACTCCGTGTCGTTTTGGTTGAATTGCCGAATAATGAACAATCTCGCTACAGTATTCTTCTGCACTTTCAATACGATTTTGTTATATATCCGCGAATTTCAATACGTTTTTTTGCATGGAATGCCATCACCTATATAATCTGTTGTCTCGCTGATTGTCGAGTAAATATAGCGGAGCTTTCCTTATTCTCCTAATACGTCAAGCAGCCTCAATAAGCCCTCCTCATTGAAGAGATTGCTTGGGCATCATATCCATCATAGAGATTTTCTGTGAATAAGTTGGGCTGTATCAGGTGGCCTTCTTATAGTGTGTTAGACATTTCAAAGGATTCTCCTGGGTTACTTCTATCGTCATCCGCTGCCAGCAGAGCGTATTATGTGCCCAGACTAAGGTCTTTTTCCAAATCCACTCCATTGTTCTTCTCATTCTCCAGTCATCGTCCCATCTCGTTATAAAGACTTTCCCTACCTCTCCCCCTCCATCAAACTTGTTTTTGATGTTGATGCATATTTTGCTCTGCTTCGAAGACAGGGCATCCTTCCAAGATGTGAACTGCAAAACCAGGGCTCAATGTTGAAAGTGTTCTCAAAAAATGTAGTTCTTTTAAGAAATACTGGCTCATGTTCCCGCCACGTACTGCAGAACTGGGACTGTAGCGTCAAATAAGTAGATGTGTTAGGATAATGAGACTAAGCCAGTGGTCTCTGACTCACGCTGCTCGTTGTCTTCCATCGTGTTGTATTCCAATTGCTATGCACACTCAGAGAAAGTTTAAGAATCATTCAAGTAATGGTCTACCCAGTTGGTGATCCTTCCGTTTCAATCCATTCTCCTTACACCAGGCTTCTTTCATAACTGGGTTTTGACATGACATTACTTATAAACCTTCTACAATTCTTGAAGGTGATCGAAAGTAATCCATGCACTCACGTGTCCGTTTTTTTTTTGCAAGTTCGGCTTTGTCCAGTTTCAAGAATGAGTTTCAGAATAACTTCCATGGTAATATTACACAACACGCTCAATGTGCTGATCAGCCGCTGCTTATTTACGTCGATCGTTATGCCACCATTTACAAATGGCAGTACATGAGTTTCGCACTATTTACGAATGCTCTTGTGTTCTATGGTTGTCGTTGACTAAATTCATAAGAAAATTCTCTCAATGAAGCCCAATAGTGAAGAACTGTTAATCACTTTCAGTTGAACGGTAGACGACCACAGGTCATTATAGGAAGCACAAATGCAATTTGTCGCCTTGACAGAGTCACATGCATGACAGTAATCCTGAGATGAACGAACAGCGCTCACAATTTTCATCGAGCTATCTACCCATTGTGGAATTTGACTTATGTTTTCACAATCAACTAGCACTGTCTTCTTCTCTTCGAAATATGAACGAATTTGGGGTTAGTTCTGTATTACATATTCTTCTTTTCAACAGTATTTAGTGATAAGCCTCCCGCTCACTCACGGTGGCCTCCCGCTGTATCAAGTCAGTGCTGCTTCTCCTTCCAGACGAGTCCGAGACCTGTCTGGTACCAGCTTACCGACTCAGAGGGACGGATGGATTGGTGAGCCATAAGCGCGAGATCGAGCCATTGACCTCGTGTGCGGCGCAGAGCACCTGTAACCACTGAGCCACGTGCGCTCAGATGTGTTATGTCAGTTGAAATTATGTTACTTTGCATAAGACGTTGAACAACGCGCACCCGTCAGTGATAGTTATGCCTCCTAACACAGTAACCCTTGGATTTCTTGGTGCATTACTTGCCTTATTGTGACTCGCTTGTTCTTCATTAGCGGTATCCGTATGCCTTCTCAAAATCATGTTATGCGATCTACTCGAAAGAACATCGAATTTTCTCCGTAAAATAACTTAGCTTCTGATACAGCACCAGGGAGCTGTGAACATGTATGGCTTGTCGATTGAGCAGTTCATGGTCCTATTTGAAGAGTGCCTGGACTGCTCAATCTTCAGATAGTACGGGAAATATTATGCTGAAATGAGAGGGCTGGCCATGGGGCAGCGACTGGCACCTAGCCTGGCGATTGCCTTTATATCTAAAGTGGAAGCACCAGTGATGGATCTTCGGCCATTACTCTACTGTAGAGTATATAGATGACTGTTTTGGTTATCTGTTCCACTCAAGAGGAGCTAGATAATAGCTTTAGATTGTTGAATGAACAGTCAGAGTATATAAATTCACCCGTGAGATACAAAGACGATTGGCTCCCATTCTCGAACGTGCAAATAAGCTTAAGCGAGAGCGGCTACATAACAAAGTGCTACCGAAAGCCAAGTAATAAGAATATCCTGCTTCACTATCTCTCTTCTCCTCCTCACATACGAAGAAGGCGCTAGTAAAAAACATGTTTCGAACAGCAGCCAATGTATGTACCGGGGAGGAGCAGAGAGTAGAATCCGTGAAACTGGCTCCGGCAAATAGCCACTTCTAATGGATACGAATTTGTAACCCTCGGCTTAGGTTTAGAGGAAATAATGCTGCCTCCAAACGAAAACTCGAATGAAAGAAAAGTCTCGTTTATCCTCCCGTTCTTTTCAAATGAGATAAGTATAGCTATAAAACGCTGTTTGAAAAGAGCGGGTTTAGAGCAATCGGTGGCCATTATATAAATGCCACCGAATACTCTAAAACGCCAACTAGTTCGCAATCGCTTATATGACCGTCTCTGCATAACGAAAGATTGTAAAATATGTCCTAACGCCAGAGACGGTGATTGCACGAGCGTAGGTACAGTCTACCTAATCTCTTGCAAAGCGTGTAGCGGTAAATATATATGGCGAAACGGGTAGGCCGCTCTATGCCCGCATAGAAGAACACCTAGCTGACAAGCGTCTTAATAGACGAAACACCCGCCAGGGACGCATAGAGCACAGAAGCACGACGGAGTTGATTTTGAAATCAAAGTCACCATCCTTGCGCAGGAGCAAAAAAAAATTGCGCGAAAGGTCTTGAGAAACGTTTTGGATTAGTACGGCCATTCCAACCATAAACCGCAGGGAGAAATGCCTTGTTTATCACTCATGATTAACGTCAGTACATAAGACTGTTTTTTGATGGGTAAGGTGCATTACAGAGCCTACATGATCTCCTTCCGGTAATTTCCACTTGAATCATTTAGTGGAACACATATAAAAAGCGGTGAGTAGTTGAGATTTGATTTTGTGCTTGAACGCGATCTATGAAAATCTAGGTCTGGTGGTTTTTTTTTCTAAAGAAGTAATGGAGGTGCTTGACTGACTGGATTGCAAAAGTTTGACCTTTCCAGTCTCTGAGAAGGCGAACTGCCGAAACGGCAGCTGTGAATAAAGTTTAATGTATCACCTCATGTTTGGCTAGGTATACATCCAATCACCTGGAAACGAAGCTGGAAATTCAAGACGAACGCACGAAGCATCCTTCAGAGATTGATCACGCTAAAAGATTTACACTTATGGGGCTCTTGATTTCTTTCCTGTTGGAGTAATGGAGACGTTTGATTGACTGAGCTGTAGTCAACCTAATCTTTTCAAACTCTAAACGTCGAGAAGACAGCTGTCAAAATAAAGTCCATCATAAGAGCCTTGCGCTATGGCTCAGAAAGAGGAATTCAGATAATCTCAGCTTTCTGCTGTCTATGGAAATTGTGATGTGACTGGATGATTTTGAACAGTAGCGACCAATATTTGAGCCCTTACCGCTCTCAACAAATCTTCATAATGTCCAAGATTTTTAACTTTTACTGCCTTTTTCACAGTGTGATGATGTTTCATGCATACCTAAGAGAATCGAGTGGAGAGCAAAATTACTACCTCAGACAGAAGTCGAACCCGCGTTTCATCCATACCGGGTACGCGTACTACCACTACTCTATCGAGGTACATTAGCGCTACCACTCATTCTTTATTATCTCTATGGCAGATATCAGCCACCAACCTTTAACAGGTTTGGTCGGATATGCGATTTCGCTTTATAAACCCAGTTAGGCTTAGAACCATTGCGATATTAATCCTCAAGATCCTGAGGATAAAGATACCTGTTATAGATTATACATGTTCAATGCCTGTCAGCTCAACTGGATCTAATGACGATATGTGCTTACCAGCTCGAATCCGTTGACGATTGTTGGCTAACGGATTTGATGCCGTATATCGAAAAAAGGGTGGTAGTGAAACGATATCACGGTGGTGCAGTGGTAGCACGGGCTCCCATACGGGTGAAACGCGGGTTCAACTCTCGTCTGAGGCCGGTTTCTTGCTTACCAATTAATTATCTTTACAATATCTTTTCACCATATACATATTCTTCACCTGATAAGCAGACTAGTGATATATCAACTGAGCGGTCTAATGAGTACAAAGATAACTAGGAATTCTATTTGATACCATTTGATCCTTTCCCGGACCATTCAAGGACTGAGCAGTCTAGGTAACCCTTTGTCGGACGGCGATTTCTTGATTTCGCAAGCGCCACACAAACTTTGTCTACTAATAAGGATTTCTTTTTCATCTAAAAAAATCTTAGGTTCCTTGCGCCATCCTGTGAAACATGATTTTCTCTACACGTTCAAAACATTTGTGCATATAAACTCTTATGTGCGCAGAAACTTCTATTGTGTAACGTTACCTTCTTTCGATTCTTACAACGCACTATAAAGACTCGCTCTGATATTGAATTTAGCACTGGAGTCGTCAAAATCTGTGCTATCAAATGAGTTCTAGTGGAGTCTGATAGAAAGGAATCCTCAGCCCTTAGCCGAGCAACGAAGCAAATTAATTCAAATCATAACCCTATTTTGCGCTACAACACACAAAGAAGGTCTTTCCCAAACCAAGAGAAGTGTTGAAATTGCTCAGATTTGACCTTTCGAATGACCGCTGGAAATCTGGATAAAAAGTTTTGTCCAGCAAAAGAGGCCTTCAAAAAATTTGGAGGTTATAATGACCCTTGTCGTTCGTGAAGGGTTAAATGATCCATGACCTGACGAATCGAGAAGAGGTACACGAAACATCGAAATATCGCTTGTAGAGACCCTAAAAGTTACGCTAAGATTGATAACGTGCCAGCTAACTCAATGACCACCGTGATCACCGGCTCAGAAGGTTTCTGGGTCTCCCTAATTGCGCTCGCTCGCTCTTAGAAATGGTTTCATATTTTTCACCAGTGCAACAAATTCTTCAAAAAAAAAAAACCTTACGTAGAATCCCATACAGTACGCAAGAGCTTCCATATTAATTCCGTTACAAAGGTAGCCTCGAATTACTGATCATTCATGATCAAGAAAAACTAGGGTTTTATGAGCCGCTTCTTTTCTTTGTGCGCTCTTTAGTCAAAACGCCGACGTGAACATAAACTTCCATATTTTTTCGGGCTAATTCTCAAGCACGACCAGGAGGAAAAAATTTAGTCTGAACCTCACAGGAGCCCGAAAAAGTGGCATACGACTGGCTGAAGAACTAATAGAATCCAGATTTATTAGAATACAGGCTGACAGATTGTAGTGATTCTCATTAGCTAGATGTTCAAATGATGGAAAAACTCTTCGAAGATGCTACCTTTATCGCCCATCTTCTGAAAAGATTTTATTAGTCAATACCGCAAACTGAACCGGAAAGGGTCAATGTGGTAAAAAGTGGCCGGTTTAACATTATCAGTTATTACTCAAATTGAATTTTAACTACCAACGAGCTGTGTCATATCTTCTACTTATCAAAACAGATAACTTGACATCTAGTGATAATCATCTCATATCTACCGACCCCTCAAAGTTCAAGACTAGACTCATCATCAGCTGTATAGACAGGCCAACGGATAGCATGATTTGGTTTGAAAACCTAGTGCTGACTCAGTTGCTGAAATACGCTCAAGCTCGTCCACAAACACTCGAATGTTTCTGAACCGTCTACATGACGCCTTTTCCAACAACGCGTATACGATGGAGTCTTTCGACGTATTCGCCCTTCAAACGAGCATGTCGAATGACTCCACGATAGAATCTACAGTAATAATTCCTTGAATAGTTCCTTTTCTATATTATTGTGAGTCTCCTACATCAACTCTTGCATGTGGCTGTTGTGCGTCTATCCTATCTCAACTGAATCTTCTCAAGCAATCAGCCAAGCTTCAAATGATCTTTCATGAACGTAATTTATAGCTATTATTAGTTGCGATAACACTGCTTTCGAATAAACATTTGGTACAAGCTTCTTTGATACATTCTCATCAAAGTTTTTTCTTTGTAACTTTCGTGATCTGAATTTTACTGTCCGTAGGTTGCTTGCCTGTAACTCTTTGTGCTCGCATTATTGTCGACAGTGAGGCTTGTTATTTTTCCCACAAAGCAGTGCTTGATCGCGCAGGCCTTTGTCATCGATCGGTATACAAGTGAGTCAAGGGCTTAGAGTTGCATCCCTTGCAATCCACTGTTCCATTATTCGCCCAACTAGTATCGTCGAATTGCTCATAATGTATTGTTATTTTTATAAACAATCATATTCCGAACGTAAGTTGCTCGACTTGTCTACGTTAAAGAAGTCCCTCGTGGCAAACACGTACAAAATCGAGCATTTTACTCTGAGTTAGTAATTTCTGTAGTGAAGACTAGCGCAGAACTCTACTCTCCATTGCGCAACCCATACAGAATCCATCCGCGTGCTCTCCAGAAAGCACGAATGAGCTATAAACGTCTGCGATTTTTCAACTCTACAGGTCATGGGTCTTTTGAAGAAGTGCCTAAACTTCTCAATCTCTAGATAGTGTGGGTATCTATTTGCACAAAGAAGGAGAGTGTCAACGGAACAGTAATTGGGCCCAAGCCTTGCTGTACCTTTTCAAGTCTGAAGCTAAAGTCCTAGTAATCGACCTTCGGTCATTAATTAACTGCAAATACGAGATGAATGCATTGTCATCTGCTCTACACAGAGCAGATGGATAAATGTTTTTAATATGGATGAACTATCAGAGCACATAAAATTCATCCATGAGAATCCAAAATAAATTGGCTTACACTTTTTAAGGGCCAAGTTAGCCTGTACAAAAACACTTGCAACATAAAATGCTAACCGAAAGCTCAGTAATAGAAAAATACAGAACCAATTCCTTTTCTTTCACCCATAACATACAAAACGTGCAGTTGAGGAAAACACTTTCGAACAGCCTATAGTGTATGCACAAGGAAAGAGTATAAAGACGAATTACTGAACATGGCAGCAATAGCCCTCTAATGGCAATAATAAAGTGACAGCTTCTCGAGTTAGATTTGGCGAAAAAATGACTACCTTTCACTTCTGATAATATAAGCAAAGCTATAAAACACTGCTCGAAAAGTAGGGGATTAGACTATAGAGTAGCAGTGGCTAAAATTCCATCTAGAGCTCTGAAATGCCAGATGGTCCTCTGCCGTTCGAATGTTAGAACGTGATAATGCATAATTTGCTAACGATAGAGACGGCAAATGTATGAGCTCTGGCACGATGCTCCTAATCTCTTGTAATCCTTGCAGAAACAAATAATTAGAGAAACGTGTAGTTCATTCTGCGTTCGTACAATAGAGCACCTAACTGAATAAGTTGAAGTCAATCAAAACACCCCATTGAACAATTCTAGAACATATAAGCATGATGAAAAAAATTTGATGTCGTAGTTAATAATACTCGCATTTAAATCCGAAGCATTTACGCAAAAAACTCTGAAGCTTTTTGGTTAATTATCACAGTAAAAATCAAAAAACGGATTCGAAAAAGGAGCGTCTGTGATCACGCCTGACCTCGCATCATACCACAGGTTGATTTTTTCTGACTTGAGCTCGTCACATTCCGATTTTGTGCAAAACCCTGTGCGGCTTGACACTGAACATAAACCTGGTCCAGCGATTTTACCCCACCAAACCTTTCATCACCCTAGGGTTGGCAAATTTGTACCAGACTTGTATGGACAGATAACAGTACTAACTTAACGCATCGGTATGCCACCGCAAGTCATGTTACAGGCTTTATAAACATTCGGTCCCTTGGAATGGTTTGTAATGGAGTCGAATGTATGGCATCTTCTGAGGATTGATCGACGTCGAAAGCCTGCACCTAAATCACCTAACGAAAAGTTTGTATTGCGTGAAAAGAATCAAATAAGGCTTTTGTGAGAATTTAGAAAAGCTTCAACCGATGAAAAATTGATGGTTCATTATAATCAACGCCTTATCAATCTCATGGTATATTTCTTCAAGATAGGACTTTCAGATTGAGTTATAAGTATAATTAGTTGTTTCGTTTGGTTCAGTAAGCAATTCTTTGCCGTTCTCTCCGTGGAATTTTCACTACAAGTTGCCAAACTTACTAGCCTTCTGTATAGAAATCCATAATCTCTGATACTAGTGATGGAAAAGACTTGCGGTAATTGCTTGTAGTTATACAGGAATCCTAGATGTAGGGGGACGTTTTTCTAACTTTCCACCATCTAATTCTCAATTTTTGGATTGAATTTGCTTTTTGTAACCTATAAGACAAACTTTCCTCAAAAGCCGTTTGTTTATACTTCCACCTTAGAGTGCCATTCAGTCTTCAATCGTATAAGTACTTGCAAACTTGTTACTATAAGGAAGAGCCCTATGGCACTGGGTGTAGTGATGTCCTCTGATCATGCAGAGCTATCTTTGGATATTAGAGAATACCAAGCATGATCACCATGCAGTTTGTCGTCAGAAAAAGCTCAGCCAAATCCGAACAAGCTCTAGGACCATCCCAGATGGTGACTGCTGAACACGAGCCGTATTTCTCAGATGACCACAGTGATCAATTTCAATGACAGAAACAAAACGAATTTATCGTCAATTCACAAGAAATACGAAATTACAAACATATTACTGGTCCTTATGCAATAAAATTATAAGGCATATTTGTGACATTAACACCAATCAAATGAAACAAAAGTACAGATACATGTAAGCAGATTGAGAAGATAACAACAGGTGAGGACACTAATGATAAAGTGAGGGGAGAAGTGAACATGTAGATAGGTAGAAAAATGTACAGTTTTCAAACATACAAGAATCATGTGGCAACGGCAGGCATAAATGAAATATCCTCACAAAAAGCTCAGCCGCAGATCGAGTAGTCGATAATTGCGTCGCAGACGTCCGCACATGAATTCAAAAAGAAGACGAAGAAGAAAATCCTTATCGCGTCGCAGTTATAGGCTGAGGAGCGTCGTTGCAATACTCCGTCTCAATAAGAAGTTAGGTAGGTATTGAAATCTGCAACTCGCTTTATATAGTGCAGCGGATCCTAAGATCATGAGGATGCGATGCCCTTTCACTGAATAGCCTCTCTGCATTTTACCCTTTTTCAAGAAAGGACATCGCCCTTGTGTTTTCCGTCGTTAATAGATCCTTTCAATATTCCAAAAAAAAGAATGATTTAAGCTCAAAAAAAAAAAACACACACGACAAACTGCATGGTGATCATGCTTGGTATTCTCTAATATCCAAAGATAGCTCTGCATGATCAGAGGACATCACTACACCCAGTGCCATAGGGCTCTTCCTTATAGTAACAAGTTTGCAAGTACTTATACGATTGAAGACTGAATGGCACTCTAAGGTGGAAGTATAAATAAACGGCTTTTGAGGAAAGTTTGTCTTATAGGTTACAAAAAGCAAATTCAATCCAAAAATTGAGAATTAGATGGTGGAAAGTTAGAAAAACGTCCCCCTACATCTAGGATTCCTGTATAACTACAAGCAATTACCGCAAGTCTTTTCCATCACTAGTATCAGAGATTATGGATTTCTATACAGAAGGCTAGTAAGTTTGGCAACTTGTAGTGAAAAATTCCACGGAGAGAACGGCAAAGAATTGCTTACTGAACCAAACGAAACAACTAATTATACTTATAACTCAATCTGAAAGTCCTATCTTGAAGAAATATACCATGAGATTGATAAGGCGTTGATTATAATGAACCATCAATTTTTCATCGGTTGAAGCTTTTCTAAATTCTCACAAAAGCCTTATTTGATTCTTTTCACGCAATACAAACTTTTCGTTAGGTGATTTAGGTGCAGGCTTTCGACGTCGATCAATCCTCAGAAGATGCCATACATTCGACTCCATTACAAACCATTCCAAGGGACCGAATGTTTATAAAGCCTGTAACATGACTTGCGGTGGCATACCGATGCGTTAAGTTAGTACTGTTATCTGTCCATACAAGTCTGGTACAAATTTGCCAACCCTAGGGTGATGAAAGGTTTGGTGGGGTAAAATCGCTGGACCAGGTTTATGTTCAGTGTCAAGCCGCACAGGGTTTTGCACAAAATCGGAATGTGACGAGCTCAAGTCAGAAAAAATCAACCTGTGGTATGATGCGAGGTCAGGCGTGATCACAGACGCTCCTTTTTCGAATCCGTTTTTTGATTTTTACTGTGATAATTAACCAAAAAGCTTCAGAGTTTTTTGCGTAAATGCTTCGGATTTAAATGCGAGTATTATTAACTACGACATCAAATTTTTTTCATCATGCTTATATGTTCTAGAATTGTTCAATGGGGTGTTTTGATTGACTTCAACTTATTCAGTTAGGTGCTCTATTGTACGAACGCAGAATGAACTACACGTTTCTCTAATTATTTGTTTCTGCAAGGATTACAAGAGATTAGGAGCATCGTGCCAGAGCTCATACATTTGCCGTCTCTATCGTTAGCAAATTATGCATTATCACGTTCTAACATTCGAACGGCAGAGGACCATCTGGCATTTCAGAGCTCTAGATGGAATTTTAGCCACTGCTACTCTATAGTCTAATCCCCTACTTTTCGAGCAGTGTTTTATAGCTTTGCTTATATTATCAGAAGTGAAAGGTAGTCATTTTTTTTCGCCAAATCTAACTCGAGAAGCTGTCACTTTATTATTGCCATTAGAGGGCTATGAACTCCTGGTGTTATCTGAATCGT
>JAHQIW010005579.1:0-12209 GCA_019055375.1 Parelaphostrongylus tenuis | reverse complement strand
AACCGAGGTGAACGAAACTCCTCTGAATATGTAGAGAGGGAGTAGGTGCACGTCTTTACCAACATTGCTTAATGAAGAAGAAAATGGAAGGATTATAAATGTAAACAAATCATGGCACACGGAAGGAGGGTGGGTATATAGGGAAGTCAGGCGAACAACGAGAGAACCTTTGGCAGCAAAACAAGGATGGGTTGTCCGTCATTCAATAACGCCCGAGCGCACAGGGCCAGTTGTCACAAAATGAAATAAACATATGTAAGAGGCGCGGCTTTTTGTCGGGGTGTTTCTCTTATAGCAGTTGCAGGGTGAAATACTTGTATGTCCCATTTAGGTCTTTACATATTTCATAGTAACAAAAAACTGTGGTATATGTTATGATGAAGAGAAAAAAGATGCAAAATGTGTGTAAAAAAAAAGAGGGGAGGGGGGGGTAGAGAAAAAAAAAAAAGATAGAGAAGAGCAAGGGGGGAAGAAGGTGAGGGGGGGGGGGGGAGGGATAAAAAAAGGTAAGAGGAAAAAGAAGGGGGGGGTTAGTAGAGACTAAAAAAAGAAGGGGGAGGGGGGGGGGGAGCGGGGGAAAAAAAAAGTGAGAGTAAAATAAACAAGGGGGGGCAACACGGGGGGAGAAAAGAAAACAAAAAAAAAAAGAAAAAAAAAAGAAAGGGGGAGAAAATGGGAAGTGACAAGAAAAAGAGTGAAAAGGCAGTTATCCGAACAGGTCGTTCATAAGTTCTGGCACTGAAACCAACATCAAATATATCTACCCAACTGGGATGTAACTCAAATCACTAGTCGGCTCTTGGGAAGAATACCGTAGTCGACAACATCGACGAAGAATACGATCGACTCGTTGAATATCTTCACGTTAGCGCTATGAAAGCCGAGAGTCCTAAAGTCACGAAGAGGCGCTTGTCTCGGCAGACACTCGAGCTGATACGTCAACGTGGAACCGAACTAGCTACAGAAACCTGAAACCTTGCGTTCGAACTTGCAAAATGCTGCAGAAAAGTGATAAAAGAAGACCTCAAAGAGAGATGAGCAGCAGTTACGGCAGAAGGTGCAGAAGCAATCTTGGAAGAACATTCGCAAAGCCCAGAGAGGCTTTGCCAACTACAAAACCAAGATGATTGCACTCCGATACCCTAACGGGACACTTACAGCTTCGAGAAGGGCTATGCAGAAAATCATCCACCAATACTACTCGGATCTTTTCGCTAGCCATGTCCTCTTACCGTCATATAAATTGAAAGAGGACGAATATGTCGTCCCACCGGTCCTCCTTCTAAAATCCGACATGCTATATCGTCGGTGAAGAACAGAGCAACACCCGGTCCAGACAGAATTAGACCACAATACCCAAAGAACCTGACGCCAGTTCCATCAACACCCTGACTCGGCTGTTCACTCGCTACCTATCACAATGCAAGGTCCCCAGTCAATGGAAGACCAGCAAGACCGTGTTGTTTTCCAAAAAAGGGCACCTTCACGACATAGGCAATTATCGCCCAATCTGCTTGCTGTCTGTTGTCTATGGAACTCTTCACTCGGGTATCCTAAACAGGGCAGAACGCTGGACCAAGGGCAGCCATGCAAACAAGCAGGGTTGCGAAAAGGATTTAGTACCATAGACCTTATCCATGCGATTACAAGACTCATCGAAGTTTCACGAGAGTACAAAGTATCGCTCTGTCTCACTTTTATCGATCTGAAGAAAGCCTTCAATTCGGTGGAAACAGAAGCGGTTATAGAGGCTCTGGGTAACCAGGGGTCCCCACTCGGTACATAAGGATCCTTCGTGAGCTTTATGAAGATTTCACGTCCAAAATATTTCCATTCTACAACAATATCACCATTGACGTAAGAAGAGGGGTTCGACAAGGCGATACAATATCGCCAAAACTATTCACTGCCACCCTACAAAACGTCATGCGAACAATAGAATGGGACGAAATGGGAGTGAAAATTGACGATCGACAATTAAACCATCTTCGCTTTGCTGACAATATCGTTCTCATAACACCAAACATAAGCCAAAGGAACGAATGTTGACCGATTTCGATAACGCCTGCGGAAAGATTGGTCTTCAACTGAATCTAACGAAAACAATGTTCATGAGGAACGGATGGGTTTCTAAGGCCCCATTCACGCTCAACGGAAAGACAATCTCCGAATGCTCCATTTTCGTCTATCTAGGTCGTAAAATCAACATGATGAACGACCTAGCTCCAGAGTTGAGCAGGAGGAAAGAGCGGCTTGGGGAACGCTTGAGAGTATCGAAGATGTAGTGAAGAGGACAAAGAACATCCGACTCCGTACACACCATTTCGACTCGACGATTATCCCTGCCCTAACGTATGCAGCAGAAACCTGGTCGCTACGTAAGCAGGCTGAGAGATCACTTAGAAGTATTGAACGCGCAGTTGAAAGGGTCGATGGTAGGAGTATCTTGCACCTCGTGAATGAGAAAAAGGATTCAAAGTTCCGACAAACGTCAAAGAACGAAGATCACAGACATCGTTCTACACGCCAGGATATCGGAAATAAGGTGGGCCGGACAAGTGATGCGCTTCAACGACAAACGATGGTCGAGAGACGCTGCTGACTGGATTCCTCAGGACATCAAGCGCTCTACAGGAAGGATATTGACTTGATGGTCCAATTTCTTCACGAAAGGCATAGAAGAAAGATATGATGCTCACCGAATACCTAAAGCAAATGATCCACTGAGCTACTCTTGCACGCGATACGGAAAAATGGAAGTTTTGCTGGCACCCGCCGAGTCGCTCGACGACCAGCGTGACGATAGGTAATACAGATGATAATAACAAAAAGAAATTGAAATTGCATGATTTCAGTTTCGTTTAATTGCGCATATTCTTTCGAGCATTTAAGTATACAACTTGCCTTTGCTTGCTTCAAGATGGAGCTGTTAAGGGAACGTTCATGTTTGAGTAGCACGCGAATCTGTTCCCGAAGAGCTTTATCACTGAGCAACTATAAGGAGCTTTCATATGAAAACGTTTTAAAGGAATCTTTCTATAAGAGCGGTCATAGCAAAGCGCACGACTTTAGCGACCTGTAGGACTGGCAGGAAGTGTCAGGAAGACAGAAAAAGATGAAACCGCCTCACCAACTGTGATAGCTTATCTATCATGTCCTAATATATATCTTTCATCGAGTGCTCTTTATCGGAGTCTAGTTCAGATCTGCGTAGCGCTAAGGCTTTACTCTTTAGTTCAGCGACACGCGTCTGAACCCGTTTTTCAGCGTCAGTTGCCCTGGAATTCGGGTAAGCCCACCTTCTACATCATTTTATCTTTCTTTTCAAAAATGGCATAAGCCGTCAATCACCACACAATCAAAATTATGGTTATATAACTTCCTTTTCCCTACAAAATCTGGAGGTCATGCAATCTGTTGAAAGTTAAAAAGAAATCCATTTCAAATCCTAACGGAAATGCGGAAATGGAAAGCTAGCCAGAAGATGATAGTAGTTTGAAGACTTCTCGCTTGACCTAATAGTTCAGGAGGCAATCCTCTGGTTATATACGATGGGTATAAATTCAGACCTTTATGTAAATCTTACTCCGGCTATGTGAAGCATTCAATTTTTATTTAAAAACTCTTTTACGTCCTACATGTGTATATGGTTGAGATCACAGAAATGCAAAGCGTAATGCTTATGGGACCGTAGACAGGCCTCCTCGCCCTATAAACCGCTGCGTGGGAACGCTGGACGATTTACTCCACCTCCGCATCCCTGACCAGCAATGTGGGAACGTTGAATAAATACTCGTATATTACAATTGTATCGTTGTTGTCATTTTTCTATGAAGTAGATAAATATGTTGCTGTTGTAAGTAAGAAAATAACAGCAATAATACAAGTGAAATAGAACAATAATACAATGCATTCCCACGCTGGGGTTAGAGATGCAAAGGTGATAGGCCACGGTGTTGAAAGGGCAGATTAAATTATTGTGTGGCTAGATGAAAGTAAAGTGGAGTAGAATGGTAGCATGGTACTTTACGAGCCGATTTTCCGTGAACCCCTTCATTTACAAGAGTCCCTTTCAAAATGATTCGGAATTAGTTTTTTATCACTTTATTCGATCCGTATGACAGCTCTCTCCATTGCGTAGATCCCAACAATTCTAGCATTCTAATCGTCTTCTCATGTTCATCGCGTGATTGAAAACTTGTCCTCTTCATGAATGTAGTGAAATACTGGTTGAGCACTGTAGACAACATTCTCCACGATACAACGAATGTTGTCTTCCTCCTCATAGTGTGGATAGTCAACTTGTGCCCTCAGTTCCACAAGGAAATCGTGAGACAGGACGAAGACGTTGAAACATAACACCACATAAAATCTATTTGACAATCTCGTGCAGTCCTTATCATTTAAGCTAATGTCATCGATTGGTAAAGTGGAAGTCAGAGGAAAGTCGCTTTTCGAATGAAATAACACTTTGAGCCAGCTAATAATGATGACAACCACTACAGCGTGATTTTCCGGTGAAAAACAAGTGGTTATTACCGCGCTATCAATGTCACTGGTAACCGCCCCGTATATAAATGCATCATCAAGTGAGAGTCCTCATTCGAGCAGTGCTCCTCCACAGAACGTTCGGCTTGTCGATACATAGCCGAACAAGCTTTGTCCACCAATCTCGTGTACGCTCAATCATGAGAAGATATTCAAGAACGTTTTTGAACCAAGGGGTATGTGAGTACTGCTGCTCTTTTGAATTTTTGCTCTAGTAGGAAATGTTCTTAAATGCGCCCGAATTGAGTCTCTTCAGAGCCCCGGGGTTAGTTATGCTAGAGCGCTTCCTGAGTGGAGATCAGAGAGCAAATCAGGCTCAATAGGAGCCTCTCTTTTTAGCACGACGCGATAGAAGACGCAGATCGAGTAGTCAATGACCGCGTCGCAGACGTCCGCACATGAATTCAAAAAGAAGAAGAAGAAGAAAATCTTTATTGCGTCGCAGTTATAGGCTGAGGAGCGTCGTTGCAATTCTCCGTCTCAATAAGAAGTTTGGTAGGTATTAATATCTGCAGCTCTATACAGTGCAGTGTGGATTATTAGAATCTTGAGGATGCGATGCCTTTTACTGAGTAGCCTCTCTGCATTTCACCCTTTTCTAAGAAACCACATCGCGTTGAGTTCTCCTGTCTTTGCTTGTCATTTAATCGGTCGCTTCCGCGGACCAACGCCAAGCGTGTCTACCAGCACGGGATGACTCCACCTTCTCTGCTCGATTAGTTGCCAAATACAGTACTTTTTCGTCGCTGGACCAGCAGCTTAGTTCTGGGATTTTCGTGCAGTCTTGCAACGAAAGTAGTGGTGCAGTCGGCTAGTAATCGGGGCAGAGGAGGTGGGATCGTTTCCGCGCTAGTGGACACGAACAGAGTGGGACCGGAATACTCAGCAGGTTAAGTAGTATCGTTTTCAATTTCAGAAAGTCTGGAAAGGGCTGCACATGCCGCACGATTCGACCACGAATTACGCCGGGTCAATTCGTGAAAAACGTGACTATTATTAAGATGAAAACGGAATGTATATGGTGGTAGTTAAATGGTGGTAATTCACATCCATGTACATTCAAGTTCTCATCTTAATAATAAAGTACTGAGGTAAACTTTTGACGTAAACTATCGATAAATGTTTGTTCATTACTCTTGATCTGGATTCTACACCCTCAGCATTGTTTTCTATCACTCTAACTATAAACCCTTCAATGAAATGAATACAAACAGCCAGAAGTTGTATTCAGGCTCGCTTCCTCTTCCGCTTAGTAATCCACTCAAATATTATTCCGTTGTCAAAGGTTTATCCTAATCCTATATATCCTATTACTGGTGTTGTAGTGTTATTGTAGAGATAAACGATAATCCAATACAAAAAGTTCGATGCAGAAGCAACTAATAAAGTTTCGCGCGTGGTTAAATCAACTCAAATAACACAAAATCTCCATGAAATTCCTTCTGCTACAAGCACATCTCCACGCAGTTTCGAAGATAGCAGACCGAGGCGTTTCGTGGGAAGTTAGCTGTTGATTGTCGGGGCGAGTTGGGGTTCGGGGATCAGCAGCTACAAGCCGCGCCGAGCATCACTAGCCCGTTGGCCTCAGCCCCTACATCCTCACTCGGAAATGGAACATAAATTTCGTAGTAAAAGTCAGAAAAGAATGAATCATAGAAGAAATCATCAATGACGAGATGACTTCTTTTCATATAAAAGCACAGAAAGAATACGAAGATGAACAAGCGAACGATTGTTGAGCTGCCTCTTGCTAGGTGTCGACGAGCAGTTGCTGTTCTTTTTCCATTTCCAACCGATGAATATCTTCTCTGGCGATTTCCGACTTTGCTGAACAAGAGAAAGCTGTCAGTCAGCAACGGATGAATACTTGATAATATAAGGGAATGTGACGAACTCTTGGGAACTCACCGTCGAGATCTTTCTCGAATTTTGATTTCTGAAGTTTTTTGTGAATATTGACGCTTTTGGCGACAGTTTCGGCTGCTAAATAGCATCCATTCGTTAGAAAATGAAGAAAAAACACTTATTGAAAGCAAGTTGGAAGAAAAAAAGTCAAAATAAATGAGCTAATAAGTTGAAAGGAAAGGGAAAGAGAGACGAGGAAGAAAAAGGGAAAAACATAGAGGGAAAGGGAAAAACCTTTTAATCGCCTAGAGTTTGAGAATTATTAAGGATTAAAAATCAATATTAGACCAAATCAAGAGTGATTTCTGTTATCACTATTGATTTATCATTTCAATTGGTCGATATCAAAATTTTTTTCCTTTTCCTTACTGCGCCTCCAATGCATTTAGAAACCGATTCGTATCGCCGCGTTCATTGCTTGATTAGGATTACCCTTCTTTATGGTCAAAAACATTTATTGCAACCTCGAGGATAGCCATGTTAGAGCGTTCCGTAGAGCGTTTGATATTGATCGCCGGAGAGTGCTGGGGAAGGAGGAGGGAGGAGCGGGAGGTGAGAGGGGAGAGAGGAGGACGATAATAATACAGTTGGAATTGTGCGATAATACATTCACTGCGTTCCCACATTGCAGAGGAGATCAGAGCTGTAGAGGAAGTGGAGCAGATTGTCCAGCGCTGCCATGCTGGGGTTTAGAGTAGCGAGTAGTTGGGTCCGCGGTCCCACAAGGGTTAGGCTTTTCAGTTCTGTGTTCTTAACCGAATATTAAGACGCAAAAGAGATTTATAAATTAAAAACTGCGCTTTTTCGAAGCGCCAAGCGATTAGCCTCTATACAAGAAACCGAGTGTATTAATCTCAATCCTATTTCCCCCTCTACACTGCAGAGAAACGCTCTCTCCGGAAAATATGCACATAAATCCTACGCTGTGGAACGATTGTTAATAGGGTGAAGAAAGAGCTCTATTTCGCGAGAAAAATGCGCTTTCGAAACGTTAGGAATTTCCTCCTGTAACATCGTCAAATGAGGGCTTTTTCGATAACCGGCCATGTGAAGCTGTAGCCAAAGATTTGAGCTTTCTAATGATTAGTAATATTTCTAGAAAAAATTCTGACCAGCAAATGAGATCGGTTTTTCATTTGCCGCCTCATAATGGAGACGTACCGTGACTTCTCAACAAAGTTTTTGCGTTATTGAGATTGAGTCGGCAAATTGTATCAACTTACAAAAAGAACTTTCAACGCTACAATGCAGAAGAACTCAATAGAAAGAATTAGACAACTGCTGCAATGACGAAAAATGAGAAAAATTGACAAAGAAGAAAGAGAGAGAAAAATGGGACAGGATGGGAGGGAAAGAATGATTTGAAGGAAAGGAGAGGGAAAAGAAAAAAAGAGAGAAAAAAAGGAAGGAAAAGGAAGGAAAATGAGGGAAATAGAGAAAGCCAGTGAGGTGATAGAGGGCAAGAACTGACTGAATAATTTTAGTTTCATAGCGACTTTAAAGGATCAGAACGATGACGTCATTGTACGCACCCTTGGCAGCGAGAACCCTCCTCTTCCTGAATTCCACACACAGCTGTCTGACGATGTTATCGGCCATACCCTAAATCAGATCTCTGGATTCTTCAAATGAATAAAAGACGGAACCGAGCGAGGATCGAACCATCAACCATCATCTATCATCGACCATGTGTGTCGCGCTCAACACCTCTAACCACTGAGCCACACATGCTCATTTATATGAAACAAATTAAACTTTTGAGAATCTAAATAGAAAAGAAATCTAGAAAATTTGAAATCAAGATGTTAAGGAGTAGAGATAGTAAGGAAAGTTTTCAGGGATTCATAAAAACCCTGCGAGTGCCTGATTGGCGGGAAAAACCGTTTTAAAAATTCTCCCATACGTTCGTACACATGTACGCCTACTATATCCCAAATGCCGTGGCCTCGTAAGCCTCTGGTTACGATTAACTAGACGGACCATCAAATGTATTTTACTAGATTCAACTAGAGAACACCTTCAATTATACATTATCGACTGAGTGCGTGTGGCGCAGTGGTGAGAGGTGCCCTGCGTGGCGCATAAGATTGATAGTTTCAATCTCGCGATCATGCAGCAAACTATCCATACCTTGGGCTTGATAAATTGGTACCCAGACTTGTCTGGGAGGATAAACAACACTGACTGGATGCAGTAGCAGGCCACCACGAGTTATTCTTAAGGCTAGATATACAATGCCCAAGACCGACTGTCTATTAACCTCGACATGCTTCAATATGATTTCTGATTTTCTTCTTTAAGCCAAACACGAGGTGCTGCATTAAACTTTATTCACAGCTGACGTTTCGGCAGTTCGTCCTTCTTCAGAGCCTGGAAAGGTCAAATTGTCTGCACTGCAGTAAGCCAAACACCTCCAATACTCCTTTAGAAAAAATTCACCAGACCTAGATTTCAATCGCATCAAACACAAAATCAACTCTCGACATACTCACCGCTTTTTGTAGGTGTTCCACCGAATGATTCAAGTGGAGATCACCCAAAGGAGATCACATAGGCTCGTAATGCACCTTACCGCAATATATAAAAACATACGCAGTGACATAAAGACATATATACACACATACACAGATCGGGACAAGCATACACACATAAACACACTGCATTAAACAGGAATCAGCTTCAAAATTGTAATTCATGTGAATACCAGTCCTGGTGATCGTTGTTCGATTGATCTCCATTAGAGCAGCTAGGTCGAGCACGTATTAAAAGCGCTATCTTGAAATTTATTTTGTGGCGGTCGATGTGATTGGAATGTGGATTTGGTGAATTTTTTCTAATGAGGGACTAGAGATGTTCGGCCGACTGGCTCGTCGGCAGCTTGATCTTCACCACTTTCCAGAAAGAGAACCGCAGAAATGTCAGATGTTTGAATAAATTGTGTCAAAAAAATCTCGCGTTTGAAACAAAAGAAAGACAAGGAAGTGACTCATAGAACACTCACAGTAGCACTTCCGCATCACGCATTGATATGTTTATTCTAACATTTTCGCACTTTTTGTGAGTTTCCTCATTTGAGAATTCTTTCTCCACAAACCCAGCAATGAACCCTATGCTTAGCGCTCAAGAAATAGCATTCTATGAGAGAAAAATATCTGCAGAATTTAGAAATTGACGAGAACAGTAAAATATTAAGAAAAAGATGCCATATATTTAGCAAGGGTGAAGCATTTTATTCTCATAATGTCACAACAAACTCCTAATTTGATCCATTTGACTGTATTCACTGACTTTCCTTTTCGTCATCTAGACAAAATAATGCGGTCAATTCAGTGAGCACTCATAAAGAAGTTAATTGCACTCTTCTGTTGGGAGAGCGCCGTTTGTCGAGCATCTGAACAGGTGAAGCCCGCCTCGTTACTGGATACCTTCAAGTGCCATCACAGTCGTCTTTGATTTCGTTGACTCTGAGTGGAAGTGGAGAAACTATTTTATGGGTCTTATAAATACTGCTGAAAAGAAGAATATGTCACGCAGGAAAAAACCTCATATTCGTTCATAGATTGAAATGAGAAGAACGCAATGTAGTCCATCGTGAAAACATGAGTCAAATTCCGTAATGGGTAGATAGCTCGATGAAAACTGTGAGCGTTCTTCGTTCATCTCAGGATTACTGTCATGCCTGTAACTCCAACAAGGCGACAAAATGCATTTGTGCTTCCTGTAATCATTTGTGGTCGTCTACCGTTCATCGGAAAGTGATTGGCAGTTCTTTACTCTATTAGGCTTCATTAAAAGAAATTTTTATGAATGTGGTCTACGACAACCATAGAGCACACCACCATTCGTAAATAGTGTGAAACCCATACACTGCCATTTGTAAATGTTAGCATAATGATCGACTTAAATAAGTGGCGTCTGATCAGCACACTGAGCGTGCTGTGTAACATTACCATAGAAGTAATCCTGAACCTTATTTTTGAAAGTGTTCAAAGCCGAACTTGCAAGAAAGTAAACACTTGAGTGCATGGATTACTTCAGATCACCTTCAAGAACTGTAGAGGTTTCTAAGTAATATCATGTCAAAACCCAATTATAAAGGAAGCCTGGTGTAGGGGGAAGGGACTGAACCGGATGGATCACCAACTGGGTAGACCACCACTTACATGATTTGAACTTTCTCTGAGTGTGTATAACAACTTGGAATACAACTCGATGGAAGACAGCGAGCAGCGTGAGCCGAGCTTGAGCCTTTGCCAGAGACCACTGGCCAATGTCATTATCCTAACACATCTACTTATTTGACGCTACAGTCCCAATTTTGTAGTATGTGGCTGGAACATGTGCCAGTGTTTCTCATTGGAACTACGTCTTTTGAGAAGACTTTCAACATTGAGCCCTGGTTTAGCAATTCACATCTTGGAAGGATGCCCTGTCTTCGAAGCAGAGCAAATATGCATCACATTCAAAAAAAAAGTTTGATGGGGAGAGGAGATCTGTATAACAAGATAGGACGGTGACTGGAGAATGAAAAGGTCAATGGAGTGGATTTGGAAAAAGACATTAGGTTGGACACATAGTACGTTCTGCTGACGGCGGATGACGATAGAAGTAAGCCGCGAGAATCCTTTGAAATGTCTAACGCGCATTAAGGAAGCTACCTGATACGGTCCAACTTCTCACGAAAAATCTCTTAATGGACATGATGCCCAAACAATCCCTTCAATGAGCAGGACTTAATGAGGCTGTTTGACGTATCAGGAGAATAGGGAAGCTTCGCTATAGTCACTCGACAACAGCGAGACGACAAATTTATAGGTGATGGCATTCCATACAAAAAACGTCTTGAAATTCGCGGATTCATAACAAAATCTTATTAAAGGTGCAGGCAGAATACTGCAGCGGAAATTTTTGTTGTTCGGCAATTCAGCCAGAACGACACGGAAGTCTCAAGCCACAAAACGGCTGTAAATGCAATAGCTTATTCAGCTTCACTCACGGCTTGTACAACTCATAAACAGAGTCTATGATAATACAGCGCTGACGGTGCTTTCGATCTGTCATTCGCGAAATAGTTGAAACAAAATTCACTACATTCCAAGTCGGAGACTTTTCGCCAGCACTTTGGAAATGAGTAAAACACTCTGTTTCAAATACTATGTCGTTAGTCAATAGGATGAGATTTCCACAGCAAGAATATGATTAATCAAGACATTTCTCACTACGATTGCAAAGAAAATTCTGAGGCACTTCAATAATCATGGGATAACTACCATGCATATCATGAAAAAATATTACGCCTTCTCATGTGGGATTTCCCACTATGTGCCTAGACATAATTCTTCTTTATTTTCGCTTTCTTATCGTTCGATGAAGCTGGAGAAGCACGTAAAGAGATCTTTGACTCGATGTCGAAAGAATTGTACTCCGACAAGCTTCAAAACTTGGGGGGTTATGGCAGAAAGTCGTAGGAAACGATGGCCTTTATTTCGAAAAATAGTCATTGTTGTCTTTGTTTGGAATTCATGCGTGAATTTTCAGTTTTCTACAAGTACTCCGAAACTTTCTTCCGAACCCAATAATCTGCTGGAGATATAGGATCACCAAAGAGCTCTTCAAAATTCGCAGTCTCGGAAATCGTATGCTACGCAACAATTCAGTGAACATGAGGATGGGTAATATTGCCCAACTGGAAAAATGTCGGAATGGCACCATATTTTGTTGCATTTTTCTCTATAACACAGTGGAAAACAGTTGTG
>JAHQIW010005578.1:0-51866 GCA_019055375.1 Parelaphostrongylus tenuis | reverse complement strand
GCTCTAGACAACAAATTTCACATTTTTATAACTGGGCTCAGACAAATCTTTATCAGTGAAAATAGGAGCCAATACAATTAACACTTATTAGCCACTGAGAAATAAGTTTCTTGATTTCTGCTGCATTCAAATTGATGCTATGGGTAAAGACGGACTCCTTGAAAGGGCTTTCTACGTCCCGTTGGTTCGATGAGCGTTTTCTGTGTAATAAGATGTCGAGACGCTTGAAGAAATGATAATTGGCGGGCTTCGAAGTTACTTCATGGTCTGTAGTCGCCTGACCTGGCCTCCACCGACCACCACTTCTTCAAAACCCTTTTACAACATGGTGGTTGCAAACACAGGTAAAAACATGCATGCAACATGGAAAAAAATAATTTCGAACGTTCATTAAATCTCAAGGCATCGATTTTGAAGCTACGAATGTACAAACTTATTTCTTGTTGGTAGATATGTTGATTGTAATGGTCTTTATTCTGTTTAAACCCATTTGAAATGACGTGTATCCCTGCTGGCCCGCTATTGTTTGAAAGCCTCTCTTATTGGACAAAACTTTTCTTAATGTTTTACTAATCAGTAGAAAGCTGAAATTCTGGCTGCTCAAATAATATGCTACGTGTTGAAAAAAACCTTCCTTATTGTATTGTAGCAGCAAAAGTAAAATTATGTTTCGCACTCAGTTTGATTTCTTTGCTCAAATTGGGTTTGCAGACGGCTTTTGCTTGACTTTTGGCAAGTTTTTCAGAACGGTATATGAGCGAAAAGATCATTATGTTTTGAATTCAAAGTAGTTCTTTAGTCACTCGGACAACGCATAATGATTATAGGTCCTTATAAGTAAAGTTTGAATGTTAAAGGCACTTAATAAGTACAATGAGATGGAATATTACATAGGGAACTTTTAACAGGTACTTTCAGTAAATAAGGTGAGCCGGACACGTGATGTGCTTCAACGGCGATCGATGAAAGAGAGCCGTTACTAACTGGATTCCTCGGGATATCAAGCGCTCTACAGGAAGACTACCGACTCTTTGTCCGATTACTTCACGAAAGGCATAGAAGAATGATATGATGCTCAGCGAATTCGTGAAGCGAAGAAGACCTACTGGACTACCCTTGCACGCGTTAGGGAAAAATGGAAGTGTTGCTGGTGCTCGCTCGATTCAATCGACGATCAACGGTACTACAGGTGATATTTTTGGGTAGAAAGAAGACCACGTGAAGAAAAACGATGTTTTTCTTTTTTGAAAAGAACACAATCTTGCAAAAAAAATTCGTTTTCAACTATTGTCGAGGGCTTTTTCCTAGTTTATCTACGTTTTCATACTCATTTGGTAGCTCGAGAAATGTTGATTTCAATAGGAAGTTGGTTTCATTAAAACATTTTGACTAACAGAAAGAACAAAACGTTTTACTATCGGTGCCATCAGCCCCGTATTCAAACTTCCCAGAGGGCTTTACTGGTAGTTATGCAGTGAAATCTCTGAAAAAACTTTATTGCTGTGGAAAAGTATACCACTATTAAAGGAGTTTCTGCAAAAGTATTACTTGTAGAAAGAACGCCCAGTCATGCTAAACAACTTTACATAACAACACGTGGGCTACGTGTCTGGGATGTTATGCGTTCCAATTCATTTTTCACACTTTTTTCGACGATATTGTAATAGAAGTAGAGTGATCGAGAGATACATATTCAAAAATGTTTGGTTTTCAGAAGAAAGTTGTGCGGAGGTCAGTATCTAACCGGAGTAGACCCTGAAAGATTTACTCACAAGTAGGCCTTCGCAGTAAGGAGTACCAACAAAGAGAAACATGCACCTACCTTCCAGAGTTCTTAGCAAGTGTTTAAGCTTCACAGAGTGTTCTCTTAACAACTGTATGGTAAAATTTGGATGATGGAGCACTTAATTATCACGGAAAAATAAAACAGTGTGAGGAAAGTTCCAATAGGTATTCTTAGTAAGTAAGACGCCCATGAGTCGTAGCAATCCGTACTGCCTAGCAGAACGGAGAAAACCTTTGAAAATAGATATATTTTCGACTCTTTTTGCGCTTTTTTGACACGGATCTCGATGTTGAATGCTTTGTATATCACTCATTACTGTTATATACGCGAACAAGATAGAACAAATATATTGCAGTCTTAATCGGAAAATTCCACGAGCTTTTTGGAAACAAGTGGAGCATTCTAAACTAAATACTTTGTCGTTCACAAATGAAGTGAGATTCCCACAGCAAAAGGAAGATTTTCCAAAACATTTTTGAAATGCTAGAGGTACAGCTGTTAGCAAAGGGCTCTCCGAAATTTGAAATGTAATCAGACGCATTGTACAGGCTAAATTGAAGCTGGAGAACGGACATTACTGTTATTCAATGGCGGAAATGTTGGAGCTGCATCGAATGCAACCGTTTCCATTTGTAAGAGAGGATTATATGCTCTAAATAGTTGTTGTGAGCAGAAATTTTCGAATTAATTTTGAATTTAAAATATCTATTAAGTTTAGTTGATTACTTATCAAGCAAAAATCTTCAAACCAGATTTTTTAAATGATCTTCCAGAATTATCTGCAGAAATTAGATAACTGACGGGAGATTTTCTAACCGTTATACAAGATTCTTCATTACAGAGAATGTACAAAACAAATCTCGATTGGTTTCCATATCGCACAGAAATTGCGTACTGTATGCGATCCTGCGTAAGGTTTCTTAAGAATCTTGTTGCACTAACGAGAAGTTTAAGACCATTTCTAAAAGCGAGCGAGCGCAATTAGGGAGACCCAGAGGCCTTTCTGAGACGGTGACCACGGTGGCCATTGAGTTAACTGGCACTTTATCAATCTCAGCCTAATTTTGAGGGCTTTTGCAAGTTCTTCATCCAGATTTTGAGTGGTCATTCGAAGGGTTAAATTTGAGCAATTTCAACACTTTGCTTGGTCATGGAATAGACCTTGTTTGTGTGCTGTAGCGGCAAAAATACGGTCATGATCCGGATTCAATTTGCTTTGGCCTAAATTCATTCTATTTTGACTACCAATTGCAGTGGTATGATGACATAGTATACCCAATATGTGGAGTGTTGTGCATAAACGTTTGCTTCAGGCGGGATTCGAACCCAGACCTCACTCTTTCCGGGTATGCTAACCGTTGCACTACCGACGCTCGCTATGCACAGCACTCTTATTTACGCTATAACGCGTTGTCTGCTAACAGCCAACCGTCGACGGTCTGGCGGGGCAGCCGCTATCGGCATTGAACCCACTTGTGTTGACAGACATTGGATATTGATAATCAATTCAAAAGTTCGACTTTTTATAAACTTCGGCATAATTAATTGTTATATGAAAATCGAGAAAACTTATCTTGATTAGCTGACCCGAGGTTGGTAAATTAGTCGTAGATGTTCGGCTGACAATTCGGCAACCCGCCTTCTCCAGAGCCTCGGCGTATGTATAGGCGAATGAGTGAATTTTTAGCCGAAACTTCAGAGCGGCGCTGCCGTAAAATTAGTTCCTGCTAATATTCCAAACCTTATAATATTGATTATTTCACAGCAGAAATTCGGCCTGTAAAAATGTACATGGGAACTACCTCAATCACTTTCCAACTAAAGTAGTAAGCACAAATTCATCACATTGTTCATTTCAGTATAGAAGCCTTCTGGATACATAGCAAAGGTCCAAAAATGAACCGAGAAGAGGAGTGCCTCGTAATTACGAGTGACGAACCATACCTCAGGCTGATCTTTCCGGCCTGCGTTAGGCACAGCCCACTGATGCACTGACCTATGTGGCTGGTCTTCAATGAATAACTGATAGACACAAAGCATCGATACGGTTAGTGGGTTTTTGTGATGAAGTTTTTACTATAGCATCCAAAAATCCGTTTCTTACGTTGTTTATGGAGGTTTTGCTTTAGTGGATTGTGGATCAGTATGATCTTTCCAGGCTCTGAAGAAGGCTATCTGCTAAAAAGTATCCACCTCGATCATTGTATAATCAAGCTGCATTACTAACTGTATTCTTGCATGCTTCGTTAGTATTCAAGAAACAATATCGATGACACCTCGGAACGGCTAAACAGAAAGAAATACTCACTTCAATATAATTTACTGCTCTCCACTATGATTGTTCAACACCCATATGGTTGCTAGTTTATTGATAGTGTACTGCCACAATGAACATCGATTAAATAAAAATGTTTGTCTCGTGAATATCACAGTTCACTTTCAATTTCAGCTTACAGTGACCGTTACAGTGTACAAATGCGAACCAAACGGACCCGATCTTAACATTCGAAGCGCTCTGTCCACAACATTTTGCCACATCGACCTCGACCAATTAGCCATGACGATGTTCGTAGTCTACATAGAATTTTTTCATTGTAGACCGAAGTTGTGCAAATAAGGAAACCGTTCAAACCGTGAGAGATCCTGAGAGGGACAAGTGCTCGCTGTTGATAGGCATTGCAACCTTATCACATTGCATACCCCCACCCACCCCTAGCACCGCTCGCGCATCCTTTGGGCAAACTCTCGTCACGGTGCTACCGACGAAAATACAACTGTCGATCGGAAACTCTGCAAGAAACTATAGGTCTCAAAAACACTTCTTGTTCTGTCACTGGACAGCTGGAAAAATCAAAACAATGTTGGACACTAAATTCCTTTTTTTTACTCAAAACCGACAAAACGTCACTTATCAACACACTGAATACTATCACCTGTATCACCTGTCGTCCCGTTGATCGTCGAGTGACTCGAGCGGGTACCAGCAACTCTTCCATTTTTCCCTATCGCGTGCAAGAGTAGCCCAGTGGGTCCTCCTTGCTCTAGGAATTCGCTGAGCATCATATCTTTCTTCCATCGCTTTCGTGAAGAAATCGGACCAACGGGTCAGTGGTCTTCCTTTAGAGCGCTTGACGTCCCGAGGAATCCAGTCGGTAACGGCTCTCGTCCATCGGTTGTCGTTGAAGCGCATCACGTGTCCGGCCCACCTAATTTTCGATATCCTGGCGTGTAGAACGGCGTCTCTGATTTTCGATCGTTGACGTAGGTCGGAAGTTCGGATCCTTTGTCTCATTTGCGAAATACGAGATACTCCTAGCATCGACCTTTCGACTGCGCGTTCGATAACGGCAAGTGATCTTTCATCCTGCTTACGTAGCGACCAGGTTTCTGCTGCATACGTTAGGGCAGGGATAATTGTCGAGTCGAAAAGGTGAGCACGGAGTCGGATGTTCTTTGTCCTCTTCGCTACATCTTCGATGCTATTAAACGTTCCCCAAGCCGCTCGTTTCCTCCTGCTCAACTCTGGGGCTAGGTCGTTCATCATGTTGATTTCACGACCTAGATAGATGTAACTGGAGCATTCGGAAATTGTCGTTCCGTTGAGCGTGAATGGGGCATTAGAAACCCATCCGTTTCCTCATGAACATTGTTTTCGTTAGATTCAGTTGAAGACCGATCTTTCCACAGGCGTTATCGAAATCAGTCAACATTCGTTCCGCTTGGCTGATGTTTGGTGTTATGAGAACGATATCGTCAGCAAAGCGAAGATGGTTTAATTGTCGACCGTCAATTTTCACTCCCATTTCGTCCCATTCTAATGTTCGCATGACGTTTTGTAGGGTGGCAGTGAATAGTTTTGGCGATATTGTATCGCCTTGTCGAACCCCTCTTCTTACGTCAATGGTGATATTGTTGTAGAATGGAGATATTCTGGTCGTGAAATCTTTATAAAGCTCACGAAGGATCATTATGTACCGAGTAGGGACGCCCTGGTTATCCAGAGCCTCTATAACCGCTTCTGTTTCCACTGAATCAAAGGCTTTTTTCAGATCGATAAAAGTGAGACAGAGTGGTTGTATGTACTCTCGCGAAACTTCAATGAGTCTTGTGATCGTGTGGATGTGGTCCATGGTACTAAATCCTTTTCTGAAAGATTTTGATGTTATGACTCTATTATAGTTGTCCTCAGACTCTGAGATATTTTATCATAAGTTGATAGAAAATATCTTTGCTTGCAAAAAAATAAGTACAGCTCTGCTTTTTGAATGCCCCCTTTTAGTTCTGATAGGAATTTCCCAAATGAATGTCCACTACTGGAAACTTACGGTTTTGCCCTGGTCCCCTTAAGAAGTGACATAGCAATGGTTCGTAAGTGGTATTAACTTGAAGTTGACCGAGAATGCTGGAGATCACAAAATCAGGCAAGAGTGCTCTCCGACCTTCGATTTCGAGAACATCGACGACCTAAAACGTAAATCTTCTTCACTGTTTCAAAGAATGGCTCGGAAGTTTTTTCAACGAACGTATGTGAAATTTGGCAAGTTAAGTTAGCTCTAGAGACTGAAGATCTGTGAGAAAATGGCACATCATCTCTTACGTCTTTTCAGAATTGGCGAAAAAGATTGAAATGCCTAAGCTGTGAAACTCACTGTTTGCATTGCAAAACGTTGTGCAAGTGCCTGAACAGCACCCTTGCTGGTTGCAATACCAGGAACTAGGGCAGAGACTTCGTTCCTATCTGTGTAAACCGCGATAATGGGTAAGTTGCTGGTTCCGCTGGCAGTGAAGGTCCTAGTGCTCGATGCAACGAAATTACATAGCTTTTGTAGTGATTGGCTGCAAATTAAATTATTAAGTACATCGAAAAGCGGCTCCCCTCGTCATTACCATTCAGTAACACCTTCTTTACAATTTAGATAATATCATGTGGTTGAAAAATAAACTTTATTCGGCCGACACTTCGACGTCTTAGTTTCTCAGAGCCAATAATTCGACGTTCAAGTCGACTCTTTCTTGGTGAAGCACCCCCGAGTTAAAAACCTCATTCGGCAATGTTCATTGATATAGAACTGTTCTTGTAAATGATGTTTCTCAATCGAGTGTCTAAGATATCTCGTTTAAGAACATCGATCTATTCTGAGAACTTTTCCAACTCTTTCCAAGGTTTAGCATTTTACTGGCTTATGTAAATTTCGGTAATCCTTCAGAAAATATCGATGCACTCAAGTGAAATTTTTGAACAGCAGATTGAAGGTGAATATCTAGATAACCGAATGTCATCGACTTTGAAAAAGCTCAGACAACAATTCACATTTTCAGGTCCTGGCATGTTGTCATTAAAACCACTATCAACTTAAACCAACGCTGGCAACTTATATGGTAGTCATCTTGTATACGATAGTATCGCTGAGTGAAATTCTTCATTCGAGCGATGTCCCTTTGCAGAAAACTGGATGTTTAAAACAACGAAGACGAAGACCACAACGATGGCGCACAACAGTGGAGAATCGAATCTAATCATGAACTCCGACATGACGAAGACTCCAAAACGTTAACCCATTGAAGTTTATTTTTGAACTCCTGGTATTAGCTAAATCACAAAAGTCATTGCATTGAAAAACTTCTTAGTTTTATCTTTCTCCTTATATGAAATTGAAAACCCTGCCCATAGGTACCGCAGACTGCGACAACAATCAAGCAGTAATGGAGTGCTAAGCATGCTCATTCTGGGTAGAGCTCTTAACCAACTAACAATGAGAATATTTGTAGATCCATAACAATTTCTATTTATTACTTTGACCTCCAGGAATCACTCCACAACCAAACACGGCTGAGATTGAGACTAGCAACAAAATCATAAATGGAGCGCTCGAAGCTCCTGCCTTGTTTGTAAGGATAATCATTCTCCTAAAATAGAATAATTATTATAGACTCAACTAAAACTACTGACTAGATCTTTTGAGTGAGATCATCGACGAGATAACAACAGAATCGGCACTCAGCACCCATTCGAGGGTGACGTCGCCTTGACTGGCCTTTGATTTTTTCTGGTTTTTTCAAGTGCTCCAGAGGATCTTTAACTCTCAATTCAAAACATAATCTTTGAATGCGCATTTCGTTACATATTCTGCTAATTCGATGCACAAAAGATCAATTATCGAGATGAAAAAGTCTCTGTCAAGTCTTTAATGAATATGGACTGCGTGGGAAAGAAAAATTCCAGTGAATGCGCCAATTTCCCATGTTGTTCGGCTTATATTCGGTTCCCGCCTTCATATTTCTGATGCTGCGACAATCGACAAAGCGCCTGAATCACAACTGCAATTCTGAGAAAAAGTCTTCCAAAGAAGTTATCGATTGATAAAAACGAAGCCAGTTCTCATTGCAAATTTTTCGGCAAGAAATTTCCAAGCAAAAATTGAGTTTGTGAAACTTTGATGTTCTTGTTAGCCTCATACATTTAGCACCTTCATAAATTATAGTTTTAACGGAGTGGTCAACTGATAGCCAAATTGAGTAGATCTAAAGATTTTCAATAGTATCGTTGAGAAATAGGTGCGTAATTAGATGTTAGCAAAAATCCACCAACATGAGGACGTTAACGGAAAATCGTGTTAGGATTGAGTCCTAGAATAAACAGCTGCATGGAGACATCAAATGTTTCCGTGAGATAGGACAACATTTTTCGTCGATGAAATCGCCAATGTACTGAAGCGGGAAAGCACAGTGGACGATATTTGAAAATGTATTGATGTGATGATAAGCAGACGCTACACTGTTCATGTTTTTTAAAAGTTTCGAGGTCGATGTTCACAGAACGCCGTCTTTCCGCATTTGCCACACCTGTTTTCCACTGTGTTATAGAGAAAAAAGCAACAAAATATGATGCCATTCCGACATTTTCCCAGCTGGACAATATTACTCGTCCTCATGTTCACTGAATTGTTGCGGAGCACACGATCTCCGAGATTGCGAATTTTGAAGAGCTCTTTGGTGACGCTACATCTCCAGCAAATCATTACGTTCGAAAGAAAGTTCTGGAGTAGTTGTAGAAAACTGAAAATTCATGCATGAATTCCAAACAAAAGCACAATGACTATTCTTCAGAATAAATAATATCGTTTCCTACGACTTTCTGCCACGGCTCGCCAAGTCTTAAAGTTGGTCAGAGTACAAGTCTTTTGCATCGTGTCAAAGAACTCTTTCAGTGCTTCTTCAGCTTCATCAAACGGCTCAGACTCATTAGACGTCCGAACGAGGCTCACCTCCGAGATCAAGATCCCCGGCATTGAGAAGCTTTGAAACCAACGTCCATCAGCGGATTTGCTTGTTGTGCCTTCCCCTTCAGCTTCGTTGATTTCTTCGACTGCAACTCGATGTGAAAGACCCTTTCTCCAATGATGACGCAATAAACACGAACTGTGATTACGTCGTTAGACAAGGCGGAGGCTTGTGAAAAAGAGTAAATAAAGACGAATAATATATAGGCTCATAGTGGGAAAATTCCACATGAGAAGGCGTAATATTTCCATGATATGCATGGGAGTTATCCCATGCTCAGTGAAGTGACCCAGAATTTTTTGTGCATTTGTAGTAAGAAATGTTTTGGGAATTTAGGGAAAGAACTGCTAATCACTTTAGGTTGAACGGTACACGACCACAAGTGATTATATGAAGCACAAATGCTCTTTTCTGTTGGGAGGGCGCGGCTTGTCGAGCTTCCGAACAGGTGAAGCCAGCCTCATTAATAGATATCTTTAGTTGACATCACAGACGTCTTTGATTTCGTTAACTCTGAGTGGAAGTGGAGAAACTACTTTTATGGGCCTTATAAAACTGCTGAAAAGAAGAATATGTCATGCAGAAAAAACCTCATATTCGTTCATAGATTGAAATGAGAAGAACGCAATGCTAGTCGATTATGGAAACATAAGTCAATTTCCGTAATGGGTAGATGGCTCGATGAAAACTGTGAGCGTTGTTCGTTCATCTCAGGATCGCTGCTATGCTTGTGACTCTATCAAGGCGACAAATTTCCACCTGTGCTTCCTATAACTACTTGTGGTCGCCTACCGTTCAACGGAAAGTGATTGGCAGTTCCTCACTCTACTGGGCTTCGTTGAGAGAAATTTCTCATCGAATGTGGTCAACGACAACCATAGAGCTCACCAGCATTCGTAAATAGTGCGAAACTCATGCACTGCCTTATGTAAATGTTGGCATAATGATCGACGTAATTAAGTAGCGTCTGGTCAGCAAATTGAGCGTGTTATGTAATATTACTATGGAAGTTATTTTAAAACTCTTTTTTGATACTTGACAAAGGCGAACTTGACAAGAAAGCAAACACTTGAGTGCATGGATTACTTCCGATCACCTTCAAGAACTGTAGAGGTTTCTAAGTAATATAATGTCAAAACCCAATTATGAAGGAAGCCTGCTGTAAGGGAAATGGTTGAACCGGATGGATCACCAACTGGGTAGACCACCACTTACATGATTCATGAACTTTCTCTGAGTGTGTACAACAACTTGGAATACAACTCGATGGAAGAGAGCGAGCAGCGTGAGCCGAGCTTGAGCCTTTGTCAGAAACCACTGGCCAATGTCATTATCCTAACACATCTACTTATTTGGAGCTACAGTGCAAGTTTCGCAGTATGCAGGCGAAATGTGTTAGTATTTCTCATATAGAAACTACGTCTTTTGAGAAGACTTCCAACATTGAGCCCTAGTTTCGCAATTCACATCTTGGAAGGATGTCCTGTCTTCGAAGCAGAGCAAAATATGCATCAACATCAAAAAATAAGTTTGGTGGAGGGGGAGAGGAAGGGAAAGTCTTTATAACGAGATGGGACGATGACTGGAGAATGAGAAGAACAATGGAGTGGATTTGGAAAAAGACATCAGGCTGGACACATAGTACGTTCTGCTGACGGCGGATGACGATAGAAGTAAGCCGCAAGAATCCTTTGAAAATCTCTTAATGGACATGATGCCTAAGCAATTTCTTCAATGAGGCTGTTTGCCGTATTAGGAGAATAGGGAAGCTCTGCTATAATCACTCGACAATCAGCGAGGCAAAAGATTAAATAAGTGATGGCATTCCATATAAAAAAGTCTTAATTTCGCGGATATATAACAAAATCGTATTGAAAGTGCAGGAAGAATACTGTAGCGAAATTGTTCATTGTTCGGCAATTCAACTAAAACGACACGGGAGTCTCAAAACACGGAGCGGCTGTAAATGCAATAGCTTATTCAGCTTCAGTCACGCCTTGTACACCTCATAAACAGGGTCTATGATATACAGCGTTGATGAGGCTTTCCGATTTGTCATTCGCGAAGTAGTTGAAACAAAATCCACTACATTCCAAGTTGGAGACTTTTCGCCAGCACTTTGGAAATGGGTAAAACCCTCTGCTTCGAACACTATGTCGTTGACTATTGAGATGAAACATTCATAGCGAAAAGATGATTACTCAAAACATTATTGCAAAGAAAGTTCCGGGGCACTTTAATAAGCATGGGATAACTCCCATGCATATCATGGAAATATTACGCTCTCATGTGGGATTTCCCCGCTTTGGGTCTAGATGCTTCCTCTTTATTTTCACTTTGTTACAAGCCTTTGCACTGTCTGACGACACATTCGCAGTTCGTGTATTTTATTACGTCATTATTGGAGAAATGGTTTTTTCACATCGAGCTACAGTCGAAGAAATCAACGAAGTTGAAAGGGAAGGCACACAAACAAATCTGCTGCTGAACGGTGGTTTCAGCGCTTGTCAATGCCGAAGATCTTGACTTCGAAGACAAGCCTCGTTCAGGACGTTCAACAAAGTCTGAGTCGTTCAATGCAGCTGAAGAAGCATGTGAAGATCTCTTTGACTCGATGTTGAAGGAACTGTACTCCGACCAGCTCTGAAACTTGGCGGGCCGATGGCAGAAAGTCGAAGAAAACGATGGCCTTTATTTTGAAGAATAGTCATTGTTGCTTTCGTTTGGAATTCATGCATGAATTTTCAGTTTTCTACAACTACTCCAGAACTTTCTTTCAGAACGTAATGATTTGCTGGAGATGTAGCGTCACCAAAGAGCTCTTCAAAATTCGCAATCTCGGAGATCGTGTGCTCCGCAACAATTCAGTGAACATGAGGACGAGTAATATTGTCCAGCTGGGAAAATGTCGGAATGGCATCATATTTTGTTGCTTTTTTCTCTATAACACAGTGGAAAACAGGTGTGGCAAATGCGGAAAGACGGCGTTCTGTGAACATCGACCTCGAAACTTTTAAAAACATGAACAGTGTAGCGTCTGCTTATCATCACATCAAATACATTTTCAAATATCGTCCACTGTGCTTTCCCGCTTCAGTACATTGGCGATTTCATCGACGAAAAATGTTGTCCTATCTCACGGAAACATTTGATGTCTCCATGCAGCTGTTTATTCTAGGACTCAATCCTGACACGATTTTCCGTTAACGTCCTCATGTTGGTGGATTTTTGCTAACATCTAATTACGCACCTATTTCTCAACGATACTATTGAAAATCTTTAGATCTACTCAATTTGGCTATCAGTTGACCACTCCGTTAAAACTATAATTTATGAAGGTGCTAAATGTATGAGGCTAACAAGAACATCAAAGTTTCACAAACTCATTTTTGCTTGGAAATTTCTTGCCGAAAAATTTGCAATGAGAACTGGCTTCGTTTTTATCAATCGATAACTTCTTTGGAAGACTTTTTCCTCAGAATTGCAGTTGTGATTCAGGCGCTTTGTCGATTGTCGCAGCATCAGAAATATGAAGGCGGGAACCGAATATAAGCCGAACAACATGGGAAATTGGCGCATTCACTGGAATTTTTCTTTCCCACGCAGTCCATATTCATTAAAGACTTGACAGAGACTTTTTCATCTCGATAATTGATCTTTTGTGCATCGAATTAGCAGAATATGTAACGAAATGCGCATTCAAAGATTATGTTTTGAATTGAGAGTTAAAGATCCTCTGGAGCACTTGAAAAAACCAGAAAAAATCAAAGGCCAGTCAAGGCGACGTCACCCTCGAATGGGTGCTGAGTGCCGATTCTGTTGTTATCTCGTCGATGATCTCACTCAAAAGATCTAGTCAGTAGTTTTTAGTTGAGTCTATAATAATTATTCTATTTTAGGAGAATGATTATCCTTACAAACAAGGCAGGAGCTTCGAGCGCGTCCATTTATGATTTTTGTTTGCTAGTCTCAATCTCAGCCGTGTTTGGTTGTGGAGTGATTCCTGGAGGTCAAAGTAATAAATAGAAATTGTTATGGATCTACAAATATTCTCATTGTTAGTTGGTTACGAGCTCTACCCAGAATGAGCATGGCTTAGCACTCCATTACTGCTTGATTGTTGTCGCAGTCTGCGGTACCTATGGGCCAGGGTTTTCAATTTCATATAAGGAGAAAGATAAAACTAAGAAGTTTTTCAATGCAATGACTTTTGGTGATTTAGCTAATACCAGGAGTTCAAAAATAAACTTCAATGGGTTTAACGTTTTGGAGTCTTCGTCATGTCGGAGTTCATGATTAGATTCGATTCTCCACTGTTGTGCGCCATCGTTGTGGTCTTCGTCTTCGTTGTTTTAACATCCAGTTTTCTGCAAGGGACATCGCTCGAATGAAGAATTTCACTCAGCGATACTATCGTATACAAGATGACTACCATATAAGTTGCCAGCGTTGGTTTAAGTTGATAGTGGTTTTAATGACAACATGCCAGGACCTGAAATGTGAATTGTTGTCTGAGCTTTTTCAAAGTCGATGACATTCGGTTATCTAGATATTCACCTTCAATCTGCTGTTCAAAAATTTCACTTGAGTGCATCGATATTTTCTGAAGGATTACCGAAATTTACATAAGCCAGTAAAATGCTAAACCTTGGAAAGAGTTGGAAAAGTTCTCAGAATAGATCGATGTTCTTAAACGAGATATCTTAGACACTCGATTGAGAAACATCATTTACAAGAACAGTTCTATATCAATGAACATTGCCGAATGAGGTTTTTAACTCGGGGGTGCTTCACCAAGAAAGAGTCGACTTGAACGTCGAATTATTGGCTCTGAAGAAACTAAGACGTCGAAGTGTCGGCCGAATAAAGTTTATTTTTCAACCACATGATATTATCTAAATTGTAAAAGAAGGTGTTACTGAATGGTAATGACGAGGGGAGCCGCTTTTCGATGTACTTAATAATTTAATTTGCAGCCAATCACTACAAAAGCTATGTAATTTCGTTGCATCGAGCACTAGGACCTTCACTGCCAGCGGAACCAGCAACTTACCCATTATCGCGGTTTACACAGATAGGAACGAAGTCTCTGCCCTAGTTCCTGGTATTGCAACCAGCAAGGGTGCTGTTCAGGCACTTGCACAACGTTTTGCAATGCAAAACAGTGAGTTTCACAGCTTAGGCATTTCAATCTTTTTCGCCAATTCTGAAAAGAGCGTAAGAGATGATGTGCCATTTTCTCACAGATCTTCAGTCTCTAGAGCTAACTTAACTTGCCCAAATTTCACATACGTTCGTTGAAAAAACTTCCGAGCCATTCTTTGAAACAGTGAAGAAGATTTACGTTTTAGGTCGCTCGATGTTCTCGAAATCGAAGGTCGGAGAGCACTCTTGCCTGATTTTGTGATCTCCAGCATTCTCGGTCAACTTCAAGTTAATACCACTTACGAACCATTGCTATGTCACTTCTTAAGGGGACCAGGGCAAAACCGTAAGTTTCCAGTAGTGGACATTCATTTGGGAAATTCCTATCAGAACTAAAAGGGGGCATTCAAAAAGCAGAGCTGTACTTATTTTTTTTGCAAGCAAAGATATTTTCTATCAACTTATGATAAAATATCTCAGAGTCTGAGGACAACTATAATAGAGTCATAACATCAAAATCTTTCAGAAAAGGATTTAGTACCATGGACCACATCCACACGATCACAAGACTCATTGAAGTTTCGCGAGAGTACATACAACCACTCTGTCTCACTTTTATCGATCTGAAA
This sequence comes from Parelaphostrongylus tenuis, assembly GCA_019055375.1. Taxonomy (NCBI): domain Eukaryota; kingdom Metazoa; phylum Nematoda; class Chromadorea; order Rhabditida; family Metastrongylidae; genus Parelaphostrongylus; species Parelaphostrongylus tenuis. Next base: position 37,025 of record JAHQIW010005578.1, on the reverse strand, counting down.
AAGCCTTTGATTCAGTGGAAACAGAAGCGGTTATAGAGGCTCTGGATAACCAGGCGTCCCTACTCGGTACATAATGATCCTTCGTGAGCTTTATAAAGATTTCACGACCAGAATATCTCCATTCTACAACAATATTACCATTGACGTAAGAAGAGGGGTTCGACAAGGCGATACAATATCGCCAAAACTATTCACTGCCACCCTACAAAAACGTCATGCGAACATTAGAATGGGACGAAATGGGAGTGAAAATTGACGGTCGACAATTAAACCATCTTTGCTTTGCTGACGATATCGTTCTCATAACACCAAACATCAGCCAAGCGGAACGAATGTTGACTGATTTCGATAACGCCTGTGGAAAGATCGGTCTTCAACTGAATCTAACGAAAACAATGTTCATGAGGAAACGGATGGGTTTCTAATGCCCCATTCACGCTCAACGGAACGACAATTTCCGAATGCTCCAGTTACATCTATCTAGGTCGTGAAATCAACATGATGAACGACCTAGCCCCAGAGTTGAGCAGGAGGAAACGAGCGGCTTGGGGAACGTTTAATAGCATCGAAGATGTAGCGAAGAGGACAAAGAACATCCGACTCCGTGCTCACCTTTTCGACTCGACAATTATCCCTGCCCTAACGTATGCAGCAGAAACCTGGTCGCTACGTAAGCAGGATGAAAGATCACTTGCCGTTATCGAACGCGCAGTCGAAAGGTCGATGCTAGGAGTATCTCGTATTTCGCAAATGAGACAAAGGATCCGAACTTCCGACCTACGTCAACGATCGAAAATCAGAGACGCCGTTCTACACGCCAGGATATCGAAAATTAGGTGGGCCGGACACGTGATGCGCTTCAACGACAACCGATGGACGAGAGCCGTTACCGACTGGATTCCTCGGGACGTCAAGCGCTCTAAAGGAAGACCACTGACCCGTTGGTCCGATTTCTTCACGAAAGCGATGGAAGAAAGATATGATGCTCAGCGAATTCCTAGAGCAAGGAGGACCCACTGGGCTACTCTTGCACGCGATAGGGAAAAATGGAAGAGTTGCTGGTACCCGCTCGAGTCACTCGACGATCAACGGGACGACAGGTGATACAGGTGATAGTATTCAGTGTGTTGATAAGTGACGTTTTGTCGGTTTTGAGTAAAAAAAAGGAATTTAGTGTCCAACATTGTTTTGATTTTTCCAGCTGTCCAGTGACAGAACAAGAAGTGTTTTTGAGACCTATAGTTTCTTGCAGAGTTTCCGATCGACAGTTGTATTTTCGTCGGTAGCACCGTGACGAGAGTTTGCCCAAAGGATGCGCGAGCGGTGCTAGGGGTGGGTGGGGGTATGCAATGTGATAAGGTTGCAATGCCTATCAACAGCGAGCACTTGTCCCTCTCAGGATCTCTCACGGTTTGAACGGTTTCCTTATTTGCACAACTTCGGTCTACAATGAAAAAAATTCTATGTAGACTACGAACATCGTCATGGCTAATTGGTCGAGGTCGATGTGGCAAAATGTTGTGGACAGAGCGCTTCGAATGTTAAGATCGGGTCCGTTTGGTTCGCATTTGTACACTGTAACGGTCACTGTAAGCTGAAATTGAAAGTGAACTGTGATATTCACGAGACAAACATTTTTATTTAATCGATGTTCATTGTGGCAGTACACTATCAATAAACTAGCAACCATATGGGTGTTGAACAATCATAGTGGAGAGCAGTAAATTATATTGAAGTGAGTATTTCTTTCTGTTTAGCCGTTCCGAGGTGTCATCGATATTGTTTCTTGAATACTAACGAAGCATGCAAGAATACAGTTAGTAATGCAGCTTGATTATACAATGATCGAGGTGGATACTTTTTAGCAGATAGCCTTCTTCAGAGCCTGGAAAGATCATACTGATCCACAATCCACTAAAGCAAAACCTCCATAAACAACGTAAGAAACGGATTTTTGGATGCTATAGTAAAAACTTCATCACAAAAACCCACTAACCGTATCGATGCTTTGTGTCTATCAGTTATTCATTGAAGACCAGCCACATAGGTCAGTGCATAGTGGGCTGTGCCTAACGCAGGCCGGAAAGATCAGCCTGAGGTATGGTTCGTCACTCGTAATTACGAGGCACTCCTCTTCTCGGTTCATTTTTGGACCTTTGCTATGTATCCAGAAGGCTTCTATACTGAAATGAACAATGTGATGAATTTTGTGCTTACTACTTTAGTTGGAAAGTGATTGAGGTAGTTCCCATGTACATTTTTACAGGCCGAATTTCTGCTGTGAAATAATCAATATTATAAGGTTTGGAATATTAGCAGGAACTAATTTTACGGCAGCGCCGCTCTGAAGTTTCGGCTAAAAATTCACTCATTCGCCTATACATACGCCGAGGCTCTGGAGAAGGCGGGTTGCCGAATTGTCAGCCGAACATCTACGACTAATTTACCAACCTCGGGTCAGCTAATCAAGATAAGTTTTCTCGATTTTCATATAACAATTAATTATGCCGAAGTTTATAAAAAGTCGAACTTTTGAATTGATTATCAATATCCAATGTCTGTCAACACAAGTGGGTTCAATGCCGATAGCGGCTGCCCCGCCAGACCGTCGACGGTTGGCTGTTAGCAGACAACGCGTTATAGCGTAAATAAGAGTGCTGTGCATAGCGAGCGTCGGTAGTGCAACGGTTAGCATACCCGGAAAGAGTGAGGTCTGGGTTCGAATCCCGCCTGAAGCAAACGTTTATGCACAACACTCCACATATTGGGTATACTATGTCATCATACCACTGCAATTGGTAGTCAAAATAGAATGAATTTAGGCCAAAGCAAATTGAATCCGGATCATGACCGTATTTTTGCCGCTACAGCACACAAACAAGGTCTATTCCATGACCAAGCAAGTGTTGAAATTGCTCAAATTTAACCCTTCGAATGACCACTCAAAATCTGGATGAAGAACTTGCAAAAGCCCTCAAAATTAGGCTGAGATTGATAAAGTGCCAGTTAACTCAATGGCCACCGTGGTCACCGTCTCAGAAAGGCCTCTGGGTCTCCCTAATTGCGCTCGCTCGCTTTTAGAAATGGTCTTAAACTTCTCGTTAGTGCAACAAGATTCTTAAGAAACCTTACGCAGGATCGCATACAGTACGCAATTTCTGTGCGATATGGAAACCAATCGAGATTGTTTTTGTACATTCTCTGTAATGAAGAATCTTGTATAACGGTTAGAAAATCTCCCGTCAGTTATCTAATTTCTGCAGATAATTCTGGAAGATCATTTAAAAAATCTGGTTTGAAGATTTTGCTTGATAAGTATCAACTAAACTTAATAGATATTTTAAATCAAAATTAATTCGAAAATTTCTGCTCACAACAACTATTTAGAGCATATAATCCTCTCTTACAAATGGAAACGGTTGCATTCGATGCAGCTCCAACATTTCCGCCATTGAATAACAGTAATGTCCGTTCTCCAGCTTCAATTTAGCCTGTACAATGCGTCTGATTACATTTCAAATTTCGGAGAGCCCTTTGCTAACAGCTGTACCTCTAGCATTTCAAAAATGTTTTGGAAAATCTTCCTTTTGCTGTGGGAATCTCACTTCATTTGTGAACGACAAAGTATTTAGTTTAGAATGCTCCACTTGTTTCCAAAAAGCTCGTGGAATTTTCCGATTAAGACTGCAATATATTTGTTCTATCTTGTTCGCGTATATAACAGTAATGAGTGATATACAAAGCATTCAACATCGAGATCCGTGTCAAAAAAGCGCAAAAAGAGTCGAAAATATATCTATTTTCAAAGGTTTTCTCCGTTCTGCTAGGCAGTACGGATTGCTACGACTCATGGGCGTCTTACTTACTAAGAATACCTATTGGAACTTTCCTCACACTGTTTTATTTTTCCGTGATAATTAAGTGCTCCATCATCCAAATTTTACCATACAGTTGTTAAGAGAACACTCTGTGAAGCTTAAACACTTGCTAAGAACTCTGGAAGGTAGGTGCATGTTTCTCTTTGTTGGTACTCCTTACTGCGAAGGCCTACTTGTGAGTAAATCTTTCAGGGTCTACTCCGGTTAGATACTGACCTCCGCACAACTTTCTTCTGAAAACCAAACATTTTTGAATATGTATCTCTCGATCACTCTACTTCTATTACAATATCGTCGAAAAAGTGTGAAAAATGAATTGGAACGCATAACATCCCAGACACGTAGCCCACGTGTTGTTATGTAAAGTTGTTTAGCATGACTGGGCGTTCTTTCTACAAGTAATACTTTTGCAGAAACTCCTTTAATAGTGGTATACTTTTCCACAGCAATAAAGTTTTTTCAGAGATTTCACTGCATAACTACCAGTAAAGCCCTCTGGGAAGTTTGAATACGGGGCTGATGGCACCGATAGTAAAACGTTTTGTTCTTTCTGTTAGTCAAAATGTTTTAATGAAACCAACTTCCTATTGAAATCAACATTTCTCGAGCTACCAAATGAGTATGAAAACGTAGATAAACTAGGAAAAAGCCCTCGACAATAGTTGAAAACGAATTTTTTTTGCAAGATTGTGTTCTTTTCAAAAAAGAAAAACATCGTTTTTCTTCACGTGGTCTTCTTTCTACCCAAAAATATCACCTGTAGTACCGTTGATCGTCGATTGAATCGAGCGAGCACCAGCAACACTTCCATTTTTCCCTAACGCGTGCAAGGGTAGTCCAGTAGGTCTTCTTCGCTTCACGAATTCGCTGAGCATCATATCATTCTTCTATGCCTTTCGTGAAGTAATCGGACAAAGAGTCGGTAGTCTTCCTGTAGAGCGCTTGATATCCCGAGGAATCCAGTTAGTAACGGCTCTCTTTCATCGATCGCCGTTGAAGCACATCACGTGTCCGGCTCACCTTATTTACTGAAAGTACCTGTTAAAAGTTCCCTATGTAATATTCCATCTCATTGTACTTATTAAGTGCCTTTAACATTCAAACTTTACTTATAAGGACCTATAATCATTATGCGTTGTCCGAGTGACTAAAGAACTACTTTGAATTCAAAACATAATGATCTTTTCGCTCATATACCGTTCTGAAAAACTTGCCAAAAGTCAAGCAAAAGCCGTCTGCAAACCCAATTTGAGCAAAGAAATCAAACTGAGTGCGAAACATAATTTTACTTTTGCTGCTACAATACAATAAGGAAGGTTTTTTTCAACACGTAGCATATTATTTGAGCAGCCAGAATTTCAGCTTTCTACTGATTAGTAAAACATTAAGAAAAGTTTTGTCCAATAAGAGAGGCTTTCAAACAATAGCGGGCCAGCAGGGATACACGTCATTTCAAATGGGTTAAACAGAATAAAGACCATTACAATCAACATATCTACCAACAAGAAATAAGTTTGTACATTCGTAGCTTCAAAATCGATGCCTTGAGGATTTAATGAACGTTCGAAATTATTTTTTTCCATGTTGCATGCATGTTTTTACCTGTGTTTGCAACCACCATGTTGTAAAAGGGTTTTGAAGAAGTGGTGGTCGGTGGAGGCCAGGTCAGGCGACTACAGACCATGAAGTAACTTCGAAGCCCGCCAATTATCATTTCTTCAAGCGTCTCGACATCTTATTACACAGAAAACGCTCATCGAACCAACGGGACGTAGAAAGCCCTTTCAAGGAGTCCGTCTTTACCCATAGCATCAATTTGAATGCAGCAGAAATCAAGAAACTTATTTCTCAGTGGCTAATAAGTGTTAATTGTATTGGCTCCTATTTTCACTGATAAAGATTTGTCTGAGCCCAGTTATAAAAATGTGAAATTTGTTGTCTAGAGCCGAGTTACTTTTTCACTGACCTCATTTCAGCAGGCTGAACCAACGTTGACCGATTTCGAGAACATTTCTGGAAGGATAGCTTTCCAATCAAGTTTCACAAGAGCGATGTTTACATTCGAATGCCTGTTCACCGTGAACAAAATCAATATCGCTGAAATGTTTAATACGAGTGTTCAGTTCGCAAAGTCAATATGATGAACAACCAAGATCTAGAGCTGAGCAAGAGTAAGCGAGCCACTTGAAGAGCGTCTGAGAATATTGACGATGTAAGGAAAATACAAAGATCATCCAATTCCATACCAAACTTTCTACCAGCGATTCGTTTCCTTTACAAATGTCTAGAAAAAACTAGTCGTCACGTAAGCAGGATGGAAGATCGTTTGGGGTTATGAAACGCGGGAAACGAAAGGTCGATGCAGAGAGTGTTCCGTTCTCTCTCAAAGGGAGAAGGGATCCGAAAATGTGACCTGTGGCAACGATGGGAAACTGAGTGCGCCGTTCTGCACCCCAAGATGTCAGCGATCCTTGGGCTGGACACATAATACGTTCTGACGACAGCGGATGACGATGGACGTAAGCCGGCAGAATCCTTTGAAACGTCGAACACACAATAAGAATTTCATCTGATACGGTCCAACTTCTTCACAAAAGCCTCAAAGAAGGACATGATGCCCAAGCAATCCCTTCATAGAGAGGACTTGCTGAGGCTGTTTGACGTAGTAGGAGAATAGGGAAAGCTTCGCTATAGTCACTCGACGATTAGCGAGACAAGAGATTGTACAGGTGATGGCATTCCATACAAAAAAAGCGCCTTGAAACTTGCGGATTTATGACAAAGTAGTGTTGAAAGTGCATGTAGAATACTGTAGCGAAAATGTTCGGCAATTCAACCAAAACGACACGGAAGTCTCATAGCATGAAACGGCTGTAAGAGCAGTAGCTCATTCAGCTTCACTCACGGCTCGTACAACTCATAAACAGGGTCTATGATAATACAGCGCTGACGGTGCTTTCGATTTGTCATTCGCGAAATAGTTGAAGCAAAATTTACTAACATCCCAAGTCGAAGACTTTTCGCCAGCACTTGGGAATGAGTAAAACCCTCTGCTTCGAACACTATGTCGTTCACTATTGAGATGAAACTCTCACAGCAAAAAGATGATTTCTCAAAACATTTTTTCACTACGATTGCAAAGAAAGTTCCGGGGCACTTCAATAAGCATGGGATAACTCCCATGCATATCATGGAAATACTACACTTTCCCATGTGGAATTTTCCAATTATAGGCCTGAGTATTATTTATCTTTATTTTTATTTTGTTAGAAGCCTCCGCCCTGTCTATCGATATAATCGCAGTTCGTGTTTTATTGCGTCATCAATGGAGAAATGGTCTTTCACATCGAGCTACAGTTGATGAAATCAACGAAGTTGAAAGGGAAGGCGCAACAAACAAATCTGCTGCTGAACGGTGGTTTCGACGCTTGTCAATGCCGGAGATCTTGACCTTGAAGACAAGCCTCGTTCAGGACGTTCAACAAAGTTTGAGTCGTTCAATGCAGCTGAAGAAGCATGTGAAGATCTCTTTGACTCGATGTTGAAGGAACTGTACTCCGACCAGCTCTGAAACTTGGCGGGCCGATGGCAGAAAGTCGTAGAAAACGATGGCCTTTATTTTGCAGAATAGTTATTGTTGCTTTCGTTTGGAATTCATGCATGAATTTTCAGTTTTCTACAGCTACTTCAGAACTTTCTTTCGAACCTAGTAATGCGTAGGAGATGCCGAAGAGTTCTTCAAATTTTGAAATTTCGGCCATCGTATGCTCCGCAACAATTCAGTGAACAAGAGGACGAGTAATATTGTCCAACTGGGGAAAATGTCCAAATGGCAATAAATTTTGTTGCTCCTTTATCTAGAACTAAGCAATATCTGCCTTTAAGCGTTATTCTGAGTAGGCATCTTCGAGTCTTCAAACTTTGAAAACTGATTGAGTCGAAATGATCACTTAGCGTAGTGAAAAGAACTCCAAACTTTCCAAACGATTTTTCAGAAACATTACAGAAATGGGGTGACCACTAAAGAGATTCTAACCACCACACAAAAAATGAGATTTCACAATGTGCAATGACAACTTTTGTTTTGCCTGCACATTGTGCGGAAAATACGAAAAGACGGCGTTCTGTAAACATCCACTTTGAAATGTTTGAAAAGATGAACAGAGTAGCGTCTGCTTATCATTACATCATCTACATTCTTAAACATCGCCCACTGTGTTTCCTCGTTTCGATACATTGGCGATTTCATCAATGGAAAGTAGTTTCCTATCTCACAGCAACATTCGATTTCTTCATGCAGCTGTTTATTCCAGGACCCAATCCTGACATAGTTTACCGTTAACGTCCTCATATTGGTAGATTTTTGCTAACATCTAATCACACGCCTATTTCTTAACCATACTATTGAAATTCTATAGATCTACTGAATTTGGCTATCAGCTGACCACTCCGTGTAACCTACAATTTATGATCGTTCTAAATGTAAGAGGCTAACAAGAAGATCAAAGTTTAACGAACGCTGTTCTTGCTTGGAAAATTTGCTACCGAAAAGTTTTCCAATGACATCTGCGCATCATTTTTATCAATCGATATTATCTTTGGAAGACTTTTTCTCTGAATTGCAGTTGTGATTCAGACGCCTTGTCGATTGTCGCAGCATCAAAAATAAGAAGGCGGGAGCCGAATATAAGCCGAGCAACTTGAGAAATTAGCTCATTCACTGGAATTTTTCTTTAACTTGTCGCTCCCACGTAGTCCATTTTCATTCAAGATTTGACAAAGATTTTCTCATCTCAAAAACTGATTTTTTTGAGCATCGCATTAGCACAAAATGTGAAATGAAATACGCTTTCAATGATTTTGTTCTGAATTAAGCGAGTCGAAGATCTTTTGCAGCACTCGAAAAAACCAGAAAAAATCAAGGACCAGCCAAGGCGACGTCACCCTCGCATAGGTGCCGAGTGCCGAATCTGTTGTTATTTCGTGGATGATCTCACACAAAAGATCTAGGCATTAATCTTAGTTGCGTCTACAATACTTATTCTAGTTTAGGAGAATGATTATTCTTACAAACAAGGCAGGACCTTCGAGCGCTCCCTTCGTGATTTTGCTGCTAGTCTCAATCTCAACCGTGTTTGGATGTGGAGTGATTCCTGGAGGTCAAAGTAAAGAGTAGCGATCGCTATGGATCTACAAATATTTTCATTCTTAGAAGGTTAAGAGCTCTGATCAGAATGACCATGCCTAGCACTCCATCATTGCTTAATTGTTGTCGCAGTCTGCGCTACCTATAAGCAGGGTTTTCCATTCTACATAGGAAGAAAGATAAAACAAAGAAGTTTTTTAATCTAGTGTCTTTTACGATTCAGATAACACCAGGAGTTCATAAATAAACTTTAATGGGTTAACGTTTTGGAGTCTTCGTCATCTCGGAGTCCCTGATTAGATTTGATTCTCCACTGTCGTTCGCCATCGTTGTGGTCTTCGTTGTTGTGCACGTCCACTTTTATTCAAAGGAACATCGCTCGAATGAAGAATTTCACTTAGCGATGTTATCGTATACAAGATGACTGCCATACAAGTTGCCAGCGTTTGTTATAAGTTGATAAAGGTTTAAATGGCAACATGCCAGGACCTGAAAACGTGAACTGTTGTCTGAGCCTTTGCAAAGTCGATGGCATGCATTCGTCATCGGTTGTGTGGATATTCATCTTCAATCTGCTGTTTAAAAATGTCCTTGAGAGCATCGATATATTCTGAAAGATTGCCTTGATGTACATAAGCCAGTACATGCTAAATCTTGAGGATGCTTGGAACAGTTCTCCGAATAGATCGATGTCCTCAAACGAGATTTCTAAAACAGTCGATTGAGAAACATTTTCTCTAAAACAATTATACATCAATGAACATTGCCGGGTGAGGTTTTCCATTCGGGCGGTGCTCCACCGAGAAAGAGTCGACTTAAACTACAACGAAAGCGAATGATTAGGCAATCGACTCGAATTATCGGCTCTGAAGAAACGAAGAAGTCGAAAAATCGGCCGAATAAAGTGTATTTTTCAACCACGTGATATTAGCTAAATTATGAAAAAAGAGTGTTATTGAATGGTAATAACGAGGGAGGCCGGTTTCCAAAGTACTTAATAATTCAATTTACAACCGTTCATTACAAAAACTATGAAATTTCGTTACAGCGAGCTCTAGGACCTTCACTGCCAGCGGGCCCAGCAACTTACCTATCATCGCGGTTTACACAGAAAGCGACGTAATCCCTACCCTAGTACCTGGTATTGCAACCAGCAAAAATGCTGTTCAGGCATTTGTACAACGTTTTGCAATGCAAACAGTGAGTTTACATTAAACATTTCATTCTTTTTTTGTGAATTCTGGAAAAATATATGAGATGAGCTGCAAATTTTTTCATAGATCTTCAGTCCCTGAAGCTGACCTTAATTGACCAATTTCACATATGTTCATTGGAAACACTTTCGAGCCACTCTTCGAATAGTGAAGAAGATTTACGTTTTAGGTCGTCGATGTTCTCGAAATCGAAGGTCGGAGAGCACTCTTGCCTGATTTTGTGATCACCAACATTCTGGGTCAACTTCAAGTTAATACCACTTACGAACCACTACGATGTCAGCTCTTCATGGAACCAGATAAACAACGTAAGTCTCCATTCATGGACATTCATTTAGGGAATTCCAATCCGAACCATAAAGAGGTATTCAAAAAGCAGAGCTGTACTTTTTTTGCAAACGAGCATATTTTCTATAAATTTATTATAAAATATCTCAGAGTTTGAGGAAAACTATCATAGAGTCATAACATCAAAAGATTTTTCCAGTTGTCTAGTGCACAGAAGGAGAAGTGTTTCTGAGTCCTATGATTTCTTGCAGAGATGGTGACAGAAAGCTGTATTAACGTCGGCAGCACGGTGACAGGAATTTGCCCCGCAATGGCGGGGGTGCTGGGGTGCGGGTGTCGGTACCGGGGGGTGGGGGTATGACAGTGCCAGGATGTTGCAAAGGCTATCGACGGCAAACACTTGTCCCTCTCAGGAACTCTCACGGTTTGGACGGCTTTCTTATCTGCACAACTTCGTTTTATGAAGAAGAGATTCCATGTAGACTACGAACATCGTCATGGCTAATTGGTCGAGGTCGATGTGGCAAAATGTTGTGGACAGAGCGCTTCGAATGTTAAGATCGGGTCCGTTTGGTTCGCATTTGTACACGGTGACGGTCACTGTCAGTTGAAATTGAAAGTGAACTGTGATGTTCATGAGGCAAAGATTTTTATCTAATCGTGTTCATTGTGGAAGTACACTATCAATAAACTAGCGTCATATGGCTGTTGAACAATCAGAGTGGAGAGCAGTAAATTATATTGTAATGAGTATTTTCTTCTGTTTAGCCGTTTGAGGTGTTAGTGACTTTGTCTATGGAATACCAGCGAAGCATGCAACAATACAGTCAGTAATGCAGCTTGAACATACTAATATTCGAGGTGGCTAACGTTTAGGTGGGTCCCCGTCTTCAGAGCCTGAAAAGATCACATTGATCCACAATGCACTAAGCCAAAACCTCCATAAACCTAGCAGAAAACGTAAGAAATGATTTTTCGGATGGCATAGTGAAAACTTCATTACAAAAACCGCCCACCGTTTTGACGTTTTGTGCCTATCAATTATTCATTGAAGACCAGCCGCTTATGGTAAGTGCATCAATGGCCTGTGCCTACGGAAAGATCAGCCTCAGGTATAGTTCGAGGTTACGCGTAATTACGAGACACTCCTCTTTCGGTTCGTTTTTGGGCCTTTGCTATGTATCCAAAAGGCTTCTATATTGAAATGCACCATGTGATGGATTTGTGATTACTACTTTACTTGAGAAGTAATTGAGAAGTTTCCACATACATTTTTTACAGGCCGAATTTCTGCTGTGAAAAAATAATATTATAAGGATTGGAATAGTAGCCGGAATTGATTTTACAGCAGCGCCGCTCTGAAGTTTCAGCTAAAAATTCACTCATTCACTTATTGAAAAGTGACCAAATCCCATCTGCAGGCATTCACATTTTGGGTGCTCTGAAATTGATGCCAATGAATCTGCTTGCTTTTATAGATGTTACTCATATCCACAATTGAAGATGGTGAGTAGAAACAAGAATGAAAGCATTGATCTTGTAAAATGGCGACTTGCATTAAGAGCTGCTTTTGTTTCCTGAAAAATTTCCAAAATAATGTAAAAGAAGGTAGTGGTTCAAAAGATTCTGAATGTTCCCTTGCGAGAGATTCATTAGGTTTTATTACATCTATTTTGATGAAGTGTTTGAAAGCTGCAAAAACAAAAACCACTGTTAAAATTTGAGTGCCTGTTCTAATGAATTTGAGTGGTAATTGACAAGGGTAAGCTATTCTAACACTCTCGGGATAAGTGATCTTCGAAGTATTAACTCTGAAATTGCCGGAAAGGACGATAATGACTTTATGATCAATTTTATGATCACTCATTTCAACACATAATTCTTCTTACAGTTTTCAAGACTGGTCGATTTCCTACCAAGCACAGATGATGTGGCGGGCGAAGACCATAAGAGGCTTTCACATGAACTACTCACTTCAAGTTCAGGAAAACCTGTTGAACGACTTCAATATACTGAAGTGCGCCATTATAACGTTGAAAAACACTAGCCAGTTGTTCTTCGCTTTTTCTCCGCGGGTACAAAATGGACTGAATTCTGAATTTGCTTGCATTTTTCTGGATTCCACTTGATAGTTCAACGAACGCCCACGTAGCATGAATGAAAATTCACCTGTGGATCATCGCATCAAATTATACGACACTAAAGACAGGAATGCCGAGATATTAGCCAAAAATACTGTTACCAACCTCAATTTAGCCTAATAATGCAAGAAAATGATCAATTACGTATGCCGTGGTCAGATCAAAGCCGACTTTTTGGATATTTTGGGTTGTCCCATGAATTTCGTTCCGCATTTAGACACTTTTGTCGATTCAGTTGTTAGTCATTTAACAAATCAGTCAACTAGCAACATAATCGCTACCATAATTGATGATGCGCAACCGTCTGCTCAGAAGAAATCGAATGCTCTCCTTCCAGAAGGAATGAGGATAGCGTGTAAAGAAGATCAAGAGGTCACTTAAGAGCTTGCTGTGGTTTTGAATTTTTTTCTCGCAGAAGTTGTTTCAGAGCTTGGATGAGATGCTAATCTGATGGAGTAAGATCAGGGATTTTACTGTGTTCGTGGTAGCATGCTCTAGCCAAGATCTTCAAATGTTGTCTGACGACTTTGCAGTGTGAGGTTGCCGGTCAATGCATGGTGACTGCCGGAACATCGTTCCGCGGTGAACTATTTCATTTCGATGCCGAGCGACGATATGACGGCAGTGTTCCTGTGCTTGTCCAAGCTACCGAAACGCTCTCCAACATATCAAAGTCTTTTGGCAACAACCAGATTTGCAGAGAAAAAAACCAAATAAAACAATGAAGGATATAAAAATTAGAGCTCTCGGCGTTGATCGATACCCGAGGGATGCGCCATGCATTCGTCTTCGATTTTTGATTTCGTCTGAGGTGATCTGTATGCGAGCACATCACATCGTTTTGAATAAGGTAAAATAAACTCAATGTTAGTATCGTTCCATACTTTTGAATCTGACTACGACATTCTCCGTATAAATATTCCATTCTGATAGGCGATGATCAAGAAACTGTCATCGAGTGAAATGAGCAACCCGCATGAAACGAATCCGTTTTCAACAATGCCATAAATATTACGGCTGAGACAAAATTAAGGATCGGATGAATCCTTCCATTTTTCTAGAAACCGAAATCAGACACATCAAAGAGGAGGTCGAGCTACAGCAAGATAGCATAGCAAGAACCGAAAAGATACGAGCTTCCCACAGTAGCAATCCCACTGTTTACTGGTGATAAGTGGGACTGGGATAATTTTCGGGAACTTCTTCGGAAGCTTGGAAGTATTGCGATCCACAAAGATGAACTATCATGGTAAAGACTAAGAGATTCAGGGGAGGGGGATCAACACGACCTGCAATTTAACGATGTTCAAGAAGAAGACAAGGTTTCCAAACAGCAGAAGAATCAAGATAAAGATCTAAAGGCTACCGTGGACGACGAATGCAAAAGTGCGAACCGAATAAAGGAAGGCTGGAGTTTATAAGATATGTACTACAGGGACGCCTTTCAAATAAGAAAGATGAAATAATATCGGAAAATTATTAGAAATTTCCGCGATTGTCAGAAATGTAAGTGATGGCAAAGCTCGATTAAGTGGCTATGGCTACCTTCTCCTCAGGAAGTATTTAAATGATATCATGCATAAATTGCGAGCCAATTCGTGTTTTCGTGTTGCTCGTTTGACACTGCTCAGCCCACTGAACGACTTTTCACACACAATGGAAAACGAACGAAGTTAACTGGTTTTGGTTCGAGTCACATTGTGCTCCACAATTCGGAAAACTCCGTCATACAGCGATGGATACAGGAAATAGCGGAGCGAGCATGAGAATTTGTATGATTTTTGCATTGATGGCGACGGAGTAATGAACTTGTTCAAAAGTTCGTCACGATCAAAGAAATAAAAACTTGACCACCGATTCCTGCGTGAGATACTCATCAAGGTCGGTCGCCATCTTGATGAAAGTGCTTGGGAAACTGCCGATTGATGGACAATAAAGACATCTCCGTCAACGCGTATTCAGGACAGTGAGAAGGAAGGGAAGGGCGCGAGCACTCGCTAAAAGGATAACCAAGCAAGAATGAGCTCGGAAACAGTCTTCAAAAAGTCTCATATTCAATGGCTTCTGACTGATTTGCAGTTCGTTTGCTAGTTCCCAATTATAATGCAACCACCGATGGCTAAATCACCACTGCCACAGGAAAAATGGCACCTCTAAAATTGTAGAAGCTGCAAATCCACCAGCAAAGTATCATACACTATGCCAATCATTACCATCACATTTGCAACCTAGCCTAATCTTTTTCTATGAGTGTTATACGGTGAAAAATGTTACCGAACAAAAAAAGATGTTTTATCAGTTTTCAATCGAAAAGGAAAGTTTTTAAGTTTTTCATGGACTACGTTCAGGAGTTCATCCGTATCATATAGAATCAAATAAATACAGACATCGAACAAATACAAATCAATCTTATTTTCCTTGTTATACTGCAGAGGAAACGTCTTTTCAAAAAATAAGCACAGCGTTTTAATCGTTGAATTTTACGTTATCGAATACTTTCTAACAGTTTAGAGGAAAAGCTCCGTTCTTCGAAAAATATGTGGGCATGAAACAAATGTTTACCTTTTGCTGAAGCGTTATAGAAAAGCTTCTTCAAAAAGGTGTTAAATGGCGCGATAGTCCGAGTTTATACTAACACTCTCACATAA
This sequence comes from Parelaphostrongylus tenuis, assembly GCA_019055375.1. NCBI lineage: Eukaryota > Metazoa > Nematoda > Chromadorea > Rhabditida > Metastrongylidae > Parelaphostrongylus > Parelaphostrongylus tenuis. Next base: position 21,710 of record JAHQIW010005578.1, on the reverse strand, counting down.
AGTTTTTGTCAGCAAAAGGGATCGTTCATTCACGTTGCGTCGTTTCAAGAAAAAGTACCCAAACAAACTCTACAAGTGCTCCAGAACTTTCTTTCGAACCTTATAATTTATTGGAGATGTAAGGTCACTAAAGAGCTCTTCAAGATTCGAAATCTCGGCTAGCGTATGCTCCGCAACAATTCAGTGAACATGAGGACGAGTAACATTGTCCAACTGGGAAAATGTCAGAGTGGCATCAAATTTCGTTGCCTTTTTCTATATAATACAGCAATATCTGCCTTGGAGCGTTTGTGTGGGAGACATCTTCAGGTCTTCAAACCTTTAAAACTGATTGAGTCGAACTGATCACTTAGTGTAGTGAAGAAAACTCCAAACACTCCAAGCGATTTTTCGGAAATATTACAGAAATGGAGAGACCACTAAAGAGATTGTAATTACTGCACAAAGAAATGAGATTTCACTATGTGAAATGTGCAATAACAGATTTTGTTTTGCCTGCACATCGTGCGGAAAATGCTGGAAAGACAACGTTCTGTAAACATCCACCTTAAGACGTTTGAAAAGATGAACAGAGTAGCGTCTGCTTATCATCACATCAACTGCATTCTCTGATATCGTCCACTGTGCTTTCCCGTTTCAATACAGTGGCGATTTCATAGATGGAAAATATTTCCTTATCTCACGGCAACGTTTGATGTTTTCATGCAGCAGTTTATTCTAGGACTCAATCCTGACACGATTTTCCGTTAACGTCCTCATGTTGGTGGATTTTTGCTAACATCTAATTACGCACCTATTTCTCAACCATACTATTGAAATTCTGTAGATCTACTTAAATGGCTATCAGTTAACCACTCCGTTGAAACTATAATTTATGAGCGTGCTAAATATATGAGGCTAACAAGAACATCAAAATTTCACAAACTCAGTGTTTGCTTAGAAATTTGTTACCGAAGAAGTTTTGCACTGAGAATTGCACTTCGTTTTTATCAATCGATATCTCCTTCGGAAGACTTTTTCTCAGAACTGCAGTTGTGATTCAGGCGCTTTGTCGATTGTTGCAGCATCAGGAATAGGAAGGCGGGAATCGAAAATAAGCCGAGCAACTTGAGATTTGGAGCATTCAGTGGAATTTTTCTTTAACTTGTCGCTCCAACGCAGTCCATTTTTATTCAAGATTTGACAGAGATTTTTTCATCTCGATACCTGGTCTTTTGAGCATTGCATTAGCACAGTGTGTCACGAAATACTCTTTCATAGTTTTTGTTCTGAATTAAGCGAGTTAAAGATCTTTCGAAGCACTCGAAAAAACCAGAATAAATCAAAGACCAGCCAAGGCGACGTCACCCTCATATAGGTGCCGAGTGCCGAATGTGTTGTTATCTCGTTGATGATTTGTCACCAAAGATCTAGACATTAGTCTTAGTTGAGTCTATGATACTTATTCTATTTTAGGAAAATGATTATTCTTACAAACGAGGCTGGACCTTCGAGCGCTTCATTTATGATTTTGTTGCTAGTCTCAATCTCAGCCGTGTTTGGATGTGGAGTGATTACTGAAGGTCAAAGTAATTAATAAGAATTGTTATGGATCTACAAAAATTCCCTTGTTAGATGGTTAAGGGCTCTAACCAGAATGAGCGTGCTTAGCACTCCAATACTGCCTGATTGTTTTCGCAGTCTGCACTATCTACAATCATGGTTTTTAATTCTGTATAAGAAAGATAAAACTAAGAAGTTTTTCAATGCAATGACTCTTATGATTTAGCTAATACCAGGACTTTGAAAATGAACTTTAATGGGTTAACGTTTTGTAGTCTTCGTCATCTCAGAGCCCATGATTAAATTCGATTCTCCACTACCGATGGCCATCATTGTGGTCTTCGTCTTTGTTATTGTGCACGTCCAATTTTCTGAAAAGGTACATCGCTCGAATGAAGAATTTCACTCAGCGATACTATCGTATACAAGATGACTAGCATATAAGTTGCCAGCGTTAGTTATAAGTTGACAGTGGTTCAAATGACAACATGCCAGGATTTGACAATGTGAAATGTTGTCTGAGTCTTTTCGAAGTCGATGGCATGCGGTTATACGGATATTCATCTTCAATCTGCCGTTTAAAAATTTCACTTGAGAGCATCGATATATTCCGAAAGATTGCCGAAATGTACATAAGCCAGTGACATGCTAAACTTTGGAAAGGCTTGAAACAATTCACAGAATAGATCGATGTTCTCAAACGAGATTTTTAGAACAGTCGATTGAGAAACACACGTACAAGAACAGTTCTATATCAATGGACATTGCCGAGTGAGGTTTTGTATTCGTCCGGTGCTCCACCGAGAATGAGTCGACTTGAACGACAACGAAAACGAATAATTGTGGATGATCGACTCGAATTACCGGCTGTGAGGAAATGAAGACGTCGAAATACCGGCCGAATAAAGCTTATTTTCCAACCACGTGATAATATTAATTTGTAAAAGAAAGTGTTATTTAATGGTAATGACGAGGTAAGCCGGTTTTTGAAGTACTTAGGAATTTAATTTACAAACAATCTCTACAAAAGCTATGAAATTTCGTTGCAGCGAGCACTAGGACCTTCACTGCTAGCGGGCCCAGCAACTTACCTATTATCGCGGTTTACACAGAAAAGAACGAAGTCTCTGCTCTAGTCCCTGGTATTGCAACCAGCAAGGGTGCTGTTCAGGCACTTGCACAACGTTTTGCAATGCAAACAGTGAGTTTACAACTTAGACATTACATTACGTTTCGTGATTTATAGAGAGACGTATGAGATGAGCTGCAATTTTTTCACAGATCTTCAGTCTCTAAAGCTAACCGAACTTGTCAAATTTCACATATGTTCGCTGAAAGAACTTCGGAGCCACTCTTCGAGATAGTGAAGATTTACGTTTTAGGTCGTCGATTTTCTCGAAATCGAAAGTCGGAGAGCACTCTTGCCTGATTTTGTGATCTCCAGCATTCTCGGTCAACTTCAAGTTAATACCACTTACGAACCACTGCGATGTCACTTCTTAAGGGGACCAGGGCAAAACCGTAAGTTTCCAGTAGTGGACATTCATTTGGGATATTCCTATTAGAACTAAAAGGGGCATTCAAAAACAGAGCTGTACTTATTTTTTTACAAGCAAAGATATTTTCTATCAACTTATGATAAAATATCTCAGAGTCTGAGGACAACTATAATAGAGTCATAACATCAAAATCTTTCAAATTGAGAATATCTTTTCGAATGTTCCACATATTTTATTTCCAGAATGATATAGTATTCAGTGTGTTCATAAATGACGTTTTGTCGGTTTTGAGTAATAAAAGGAATTTAGTGTCCAACATTGTTTTGATTTTTCCTCCTGTCTAGTGCACAGAACGAGAAGTGTTTCTGAGACTTGACTTTCTTGCAGAGATAGCAATGGAAAGCTGTATTTACGTCGGTAGCACGGTGACGGGAATTTGCCCAATGACTGGGCAAGGGGTGGCGGCGGTGCCATGTGCGATGGTTGCAATGCCTATCAACAGCAAGCACTTATTCCTCTCGGGAACTCTCACGGTTTGGACAAGTTTTGTTATTTGCACAACTTTTTTTTTATAAAGAGAAAACTCTATGTAGACTACAAATATCGTCATGGCTATTTGGTCGAGGTCGATGTGGCAAAATGTTGTGGACAGAGCGCTTCGATTGTCAAGATCGGGTCCGTTTGGTTCGCATTTGTACACGGTAACGGTCACTGTCAGCTGAAATTGGATGTGAACCGTGATATTCATGAGACAAACACTTTTATTTGATCGATGTTCATTGTGGCAGTACACTATCAATAAACTAGCAACCATATGGGTGTTGAACAATCAGAGTAGTGAGCAGTAAATTTTATTGAAATGAGTATTTTCTTCTGTATAGCTGTTCCGAGGTGTTATTGATATTGTTTCTTGAATACCAACGAAGTATGCAAGAATACAGTTAGTAATGCAGCTTGATTATACAATGATCGAGGTGGATACTTATCGGCTGGTAGACTTCTTCAGAGCCTGGAAAGATCATATTGATCTACAATCCACTAAGGCAAAACCTCCATAAACCTAACAGAAAACGTGAGAAACGAATTTTTGGATGCCATAGTAACAACTTCGTCACAAAAACCCACTCACCATTTTGATATTTTGTGTCTATCAATCATTCATTGAAGACCAGTCGCTTAGGGTCAGTGCATCAGTGGGCTGTGCCTAACTCAGGCCGGAAAGATCAGCCTGAGGTATGGTTCGTCACGCGTAATTACGAGGCACTCCTCTTTTCGGTTCATTTTTGGACCTTTGCTATATATCCAAACGGCTTCTATATTGAAATGCACATTGTGACGAATTTGTGCTTACTACTTTACTTGAGAAGTATTTGAGAAGTTCCCACGTACAATTTCTACAGGCCAAATTTCTGCTGTGAAATAAATAATATTATAAGGTTCGGAATAGTAGCCGGAGTTGATATTACGGCAGCGCCGCTCTGAAGTTTCGCCTAAAAATTCACTCCTTCGCCTATCGAAAAGTGACCAAATCCCATCTCCAGGCATTCACACTTTAGGTGCTCTGAAATTAATGCCAATGAATGTGCTTGCTTTTATAGATGTTATTTATATCCACGATGGATTTGATATTGTAAATTGGCGATTTGCACAAAAAGCTGCCTTTTGTCTTATGAAAATTTACTAAAATGATGGATAATAATGAAGTCGTTCAAAAGATTCTGAACGCTCCCTTGCGAGAGATTCATTAGGTTTTCACTACATCTATTTTACTGAAGTGTTCAAAAGCTGCAGAAACAAAAACCACTGATGAAATTTTAATGCATGTTCTAATGATTTTGAGTGATAGTTGACAAGGTTAAGCTATTCTAACATTCTCGGAATAAGTGATCTTCAAATTATCAACTCTGAAAATGCCGGAGAGGACGGTAATGACTGCAAATTCAATTGAAGTTTAAGTTCAATTTCATGATCACCATTTAAACACATAATTCGTTTCCTTACAGTTTTCAACACTAGTCGATTTCCTATCGAGCACAGATGATGTGGAGGGCGAAGGCCATAAGAGGCTTTCACATGAACTACTCACTTCAAGTTCAGGAAAACCTGCTGGACGACTTCACTGTACTGAATATGCCACTGTACCGTTGAAAAACACCCACCAGTCGTTCTACGCCTTTCTCCGGTATACAAAATGAACTGAACTCTGAATCTGTTTGCATTTTTCTGGATTCCACTTCATAGTTCAACGAACGCCCACATAGCATGAACGAAAATTCACCTGTAGACCACCGCAGCGAATAATACGACACTAAAGACGGAGATGCTGAGATATTAGCCGAATAATACATCTTGCTAACCTCATTTCAGTCTGATAATGCTAGAAAATGATCGATTACGTATGCCGAGATTAGATCAAAGCCGACTTTCCTAGCTATGCTTGGTTGTCCCATGATTTCGTTCGCATTTCGACGCTATGTTGGTTCAGTTGTCAGTTATTTAACGAAATCAATCAACTAACGGCATAATCACTGTCATTCTACATAATATACAATGACATAGTCATGCATTCGTCTTCGATTTTCAACTTCGTCCAAGGTGATCTCCTATATGCGAACATTGATCACATCGTTTTGAACAAGGTGAAATTAACTCAATGTCAAAATCGTTCCTAACTTTGAATCAGGCCACGACATTCTCCGTATAAATATTCCATTTAGATAGGAGATAATCAAGAAATCGTCATCGAGTGAAATGAGCAATCCGCATAGAACGAATCCGTTTTCAACCATGCCATACATATCAATGGCTAACACAAAATTGGGGATCCGACGCAAAACTACGGGAAGCTGCTAGAAGTTTTCGATGTTGTTTTCTGTGAAATCTTCTCAGTTTCATGATAAATTCTATACGTTGACCAAGCGTGACCAAACGTCATGCAGAAATGAAGCGTTTGCTCCAGATTTCTAGTGCCTTTACTGCTTTTATGACAGTGTTATATGCTTCACATACACCTAAGAGAATTAAGCGGTGAGCTAAAACGCGGCCTCAGAAGAGAATCGAAGGGTATATGTAAAGTCTTTGCGATAAATTGCATCTGCTGCCTTCTGTTATACTCATAATAAAAATAGTTTCCAACACCAGGTGTGGGAGGTAGAGGACAGCCTTTATAGAGAACGAGAGAAGCGTATTTCGTGACACATTGTGTTAATGCGATACTCAAAAGGCCAGCGATCGAGATGAGAAAATCTCTGTCAAATCTGAATGAAAATGGACTGCATGGAACGAAAATTTATAGAGAAATTCCAATGACTGCGCCAATTCCCAAGTTGCTCGGCTTATATTCGGTTTCCCGCCTTCTTATTTCTGATGCTGCGACAATCGACAAAGCGCCTGAATCACAACTGCAAATCTGAGGAGAGTCTTTCAAAGAATATATCGATTGATAAAAACGAAAGCGCAGTCCTCATTGCAAAATTCTTCGGTGACAAATTTTCAAGCAAAAACTGAGTTTGTGAACTTTGATGTTCTTATTAGCCTCTTGCATTTGGCACGCTCATAATTTATAGTTTTAACCGAGTGGACAACTGATAGCCAAATTGAGTATATCTATAGAATTTCAATAGCGTGGTTGAGAAATAGGCAGGTGATTAGATGTTAACAAAAATCCACTAATATGAGGACCTTAACGGAAAATTGTGTCAGGACTGGGTCCTAGAATAAACAGCTGCATGAAGACATCAAATGTTTCCGTGATATGGGAAAATATTTCCCATCGATGAAATCGCCAATGTATTGAAGTGGGAAAGCACAGTGAACGATATTTAAGAATGTAGTCTGATGTGATGATAAGCAAACGCTACTTTGCTTATCTTTTCAAACATTTCAAGGTGGATGTTTACAGAGCGCCGTTCTTCCGCATTTTCCGCACAATGTGCAGGCAAAACAAGATTTTTCATTGTACATTTCATATAATGAAATCTCATTTCTTAGTGCAGTGGTTACAATCTCTTTAGTGGTCTCTCTATTTCTGTAATGTTTCCGAAAAAACGTTTGGAAAGTTTGGAGTTTTCCTCACTACACTAAGTGATCAATTCGACTCAATTATTTTTCGAGGTTTGAAGACCTGAAGATGTCTTCCCACAATAACCAAGGCAGATATTGCTATATTATAGAGAAAAAGACAAGAAAATTTGATATCACTCTGACATTTTACCAGTTAAACAATGTTGACTCGTCCTCTTGTTCATTGAATTATTGCGGAGCATGCGATGGCCGAGTTCAAATTTTGAAGAGCTCTTCAGTGGCCCTACACCTCCAACAAACTGTTAGGTTCTAAAAAACGTTTTGGAGTACTTGTATAAAACTGAAAATTCATGCATGAATTCCAAACAAAGGCAATAATGACTATTCTTCAAATAAAGGCCATCGTTTCCTACGACTTTCTGCCATCGGCCCGCCAAGTGTCAAAGTTGGTCAAAGTACAATTCTTTCGTATCCTGTCAAAGAACTCTTTCAGTGCTTCTTCAGCTTCATCAAACGGCTCAGACTTATTAGACGTCCTGAACGAGGCTTACCTCCGAGATCAAGATCCCCGGCATTGAGAAGCGCTGAAACCAACGTCCATCAGCCGATTTGCTTGTTGTGCCTTCCCCTTCAACTTCATTGATTTCATCGACTGTAGCTCGATGTGAAAGACCATTTCTTCAATATTTACGTAATAAAAACACACGAACTGCGATTGTGTCGTCAGATAAGGCGGAGGCTTGTAAAAAGCTGCAATAAAGACGAAAATATATAGGCTCATAGTGGGAAAATCCACATGAGAAGGCGTAATATTTCCATGATATGCATGGGAGTATCCCATGCTTATTGCAAGTGCCCCAGAATTTTCTTTGCAATCGTAGTAAGAAATGTTTTGAGGAATCATCTTTTCGCTGTGGAAGTCTCATCCCAATAGTTAATCACATAGTGTTTGAAACAGAAAGTTTTATTCATTCTCCAAAGTGATGGCGAAAAGTCTTTGACTTGGAATGTAGTAAATTTTGTTTGAACTATTTCGCCAATGACAAGTTAAAAGCCTCGTCAACGCTGTATATCAAAGACCCTGTTTATGACGTGTACAAGCTGTGACTGAAGCTGAATAAAATATTGCATTTACAGCCGTTCCGTGTTCTGAGACTCCCGTGTCGTTTTGGTTGAATTGTCGAACAATGAACAATCTACGCTACAGTAATCTTCTCGCACTTTCAATACGATTTTGTTATATATCCGCAAATTTCAATACGTTTTTTTGCATGGAATGCCATCACCTATATAATCTGCTGTCTCGCTGATTGTCGAGTAAATATAGCGGAAGCTTTCCTTATTCTCCTAATACGTCAAGCCGCCTCAATAAGCCCTTCTCATTGAAGAGATTGCTTGGGCATCATGTCCATCTTAGAGATTTTCTGTGAGTAAGTTGGGCCGTATCAGGTGGCCTCCTTATAGTGTGTGAGAGATTTCAAAGGATTTATTTGCACCTTCAGGAATGGAAGCCAATCGTCTTTTGTATCTCAAGGGATAATTTTATATTCTGACGTGTTCAATCAACAATCTCAAGCATTATCTAGCTCCTCTTGAGGGAACAGATAACCAACAATCATCTACTATACCGACAGTAGAGTAATGGCCGGAGATCCATAACTGGTGCTTCCACTTTAGACATAAAGGCAATCGCCAGGTAGGTGCCAGTCGCTGCCCCATTACCAGCCCTCTGATTTGTGCGAAATATTTCCCGGACCTTCTGGAAATTGAGCATTTCAGGCACTCTTTTAATAGGACCATGAACTGCTCAGTCGACAAGCCATACATGTTCACAGCACCCTGGTGCTGTACCAGAAGCTCATGTGTGGCTTGCAATGCGGATTCATTCGACACGTTGGTATATAAAGCATGACGTCGGATGACTCCATTAGGTACGCGTTGTTTGGGTTATGTAGACGATCCAAGAGCATCTGAGTGTTCGTCTGATGGGCTGCAAAGTGTTCTGAGCAACTGGGATGTTATTAAAGTTATTGTTAAGTCAAAACAACGCTTACGTAACGGAGTCATCCGACGTCACTGCTTTATATACCAACGTTTCAAATGACTACGCATTTTGCGAGCCACACATGAGCTTCTGGTACAACACCAGGGTGCTGTAAACATGTAGGCTTCGTCGACTGAGCATTTCATGGTCTCTATTAAAAGAGTGCCTGAACTGCTCAATTTTCCAGAAGGTCCGGAAATATTTCGCACAAATCAGAGGGCTGGTAATGGGGCCAGCGACTGGCACCTAGCCTGGCGATTGCCTTATGTCTAAAGTGGAAGCACCAGTTATGGATCTCCGGCCATTACTCTACTGTAAGTATATAGATGATTGTTTGGTTATCTTGTTTCACTCAAGAGGAGCTAGATAATTGTTTTGGTATTGTGAATGAACAGTCAGAGTATATAAAATTCACCCTTGAGATACCGAAAGACGATTGGCTCCCAATTCTTGAACGTGCAAATAAGCTTGACTGAGAGCGGCTACATAACAAAGTGCTACGGAAAGCCAAGTAATAAGAATATCTTGCTTCTCTATCTCTCTTCTCATCCTTCACATACGAAGTAAGGCGCTACTAAAAAGACATGTTTCGAACAGCAGCCAATGTATGTACAGGGGAGGAGCAGAGAGTAGAATCCGTGGAACTGGCTCGAAAATAGCCATTTATAATGGATACGAAATTGTAACCCCTCGGCTTAGGTTTAGAGAAATGATGCGCCTCCAAACGAAAACTCTAACGAAAGAAAAATCTCGTTTATCCTCTAGATTCTTTTTCAGATGCGATAAGTGCTATAAAACGCTGTTTGATGAGAGCGGGTTTAGAGCAATCGGTGGCCATCATAGGAATACCACCGAATACTCTAAAACGCCAACTAGTCGAACCGCTCATATGACCGTCTCTGCATAACGAAAGATTGTAAAATACGTCCTAACGGCAGAGGCGTCTGATTGCATGAGCGTAGGTAAAGTCTACTTAATATCTTGCAAAGCGTGTAGCGATAAATATATTGGCCAAAAGGGTAGGCCGCTCTATGTCCTCATAAAGAACATATAGCTGACGAGCTCTGAATAGACGGAACACCCCGCGTAGGAACGCATAGAGCACAGAAGCACGACGGAGTTGATTTTGAAATCGAAGTCACCATCCTTGCGCAGGAGTACAATAAAAGATCTGCGCGAAAGGTCTTGGAAACCGATTTTGGATTAGTACGGCCAATCCAACCATAAACAGCAGGGAGGAATGCCTCGTTATCACTCATGAATTCAAGGTCATATATACAGACTGTTGTTTTGATGGGCAGAGGTGCATTAACGAGCCTATGTGATCTCCTTCCGGTAATCTCCACTTGAATCATTTAGTGGAACACATATAAAATGCGGTGAGTTGTTGAGAGTTGATTTTGTGCTTGATGCGATTAAATCGGGGTCTGGTGATTTTTTTCTAAAGAAGTAATGAGGTGCTTGACTGACGAAATGCAGACAATTTGACTTTTCCAGGCTCTGAAGAAAGCGAACTGTCGAAAACGTTAGCTGTGATGAAGTTTAATGTATCAACTGGTGTTTGGCCAGATATACATCCAATCACTGGAAACGAAGCGAAAATCAAGACGAACGCATGGCTCACCTTCAGAGATTGATCACGCCGAAAGAATGGGGCTCTTGACTTCTTTCCTGTTGGAGTGTAATGGAGGCGTTAATTGACTGAGCTGTGGTCAACCTAATCTTTTCAAGCTCTAAACGTCCGAGGAAGACAGCTGTCAAAATAAAGTCCAACAAAAGAGCCTCGCGTATAGCTCAGAAAGAGGAATTCAGATAACCCTTAGATTTCTGCTGTCTATGGAAATTGTGATGTGACAACGAAATCTGGATGGTTTTGAACTTTTACTGCCTTTGCACAGTGTGGTGATGTTTCATGCATACCTGAGAGATTTTGATTGGAGTGCAAAATTACTACTTCTGACAAGGAAGTCGACCCTGCGTTTCATCCATACCGGGTGCGCGTACTATCACTACACCATCGAGGTACATTAGCGCTACCACTCATTCTTCATTAAAACTGTGGCAGCTATCAGCCACCAACCTTTTAACAGGCTTGCGGTCGGATATGCGAATTCGCTTTATAAACCCAATTAGGCTTACAGCCATTGTGATATTAATCCTCAAGATGTCTGATGCTATGATAAAGACATTTATTATAGATTACACATGTTTAAGGCCTGTCACCTCAACTGGATCTAATGACGATATGTGCTTACCAGCTCGAACCCGTTGATGGTTAGTTGCTGACAGATTCGATGCCGTTATCGAAAAAGGGTTGGTAGTGAAACAGATTACCACGGTGTTTCACGAAAGCACGGACCTCTATACGGATGAAACGCGGGTTCAACTCCAGTCTGAGATCGATTTTTTGCTTACCACTTAATTATTCGCAATGTCTTATCACCATCTACAATTTTTTCACCTGACAAGCAGACTAGTTATATACCAACTGAGCGGTCTAATGAGGACAATGGTAAACTAGGAATATCATTCGGACCTTCCCGGGCCATTTAAGACTGAGCCGATTAGGTAACACTTTGGTGGACGGCGATTCTCAATTTTCGCAAGTGCCGCACAAGTTTTGTTTTCCGAATAAGGATTTTTTTCTTTATCTGGCGAGAACCTGAGGTTCCTTGCGCCATCTGGTAAAACATGATTTTCTCTACACGTTCATACACTTTTTGTGCATATATACTCTTATGTGCGAAGAAACTCCAAGTGTGCAACGTAATCTCCTTACCACTCTTACAACGCATCATAAAGACCCGCTCTGAAATTAAATTCAGCATTGGTAATCGTCAAAATCTGTGCTATCAAATGAGTTCTAGTGAGTCTGATAGAAAAAGGATCTTCGGACTCTTAACCGAGCAACAAAGCAAAATGGATATAGTAATGACCCAATAATGTTTATTAGTAATATACAATACCGCAACATATGGTAGTACCGCTGGCAAAGACGTTCGCGGCAAGCCGGGGATTTCGTCGAACCTAGATCTCACTCTGTTCCGCCGAGCGAATGCTACCCGTTTGCACACACGCGACCGCACCCGGCCTCGGTTGCTTTGCAACAGCACGCACTCTTGAGTCCAGCTAATGCCGGGTTGTCTGCCAACAGCCAACCGTCGACGGTATGGCGGGCAGCCGCTATCGGCATTGAACCCACTTGTGTTGACAGACATTGGATCGAGCACAATAATTCAGCTCAGCAATTCGTTTTATTTGACTGCCACACTTGCAGTGGTGGTTGATGATCTTATCCGTATACCCAATATGTGGAGTGCTGCGGCAACAACGACGAGCTCTCGGTTGGTGCAACGGTTTAACATACGTTTCCGTCAACGAGTGACGATCTGGGTTCGCGAAATCCCGGACTGATGCAACGCTTTCGCACGAGCATTCCAAATATTTGGGATACTCCTATAAGATCATACCACTGCCATACGCTGGCAGTCACAATAAAAAGAATTCTGAACTAATATAGAAGATATATATACAATAATTAATGAATAGAATCTAGAACTAGTCTGGTAATATATAATTAAGTACCTTTACCCACATATGTGGGATGTGCTGTGCAAAAACCGTTTTGCGATCAGCCGGGATTCGTACCCACATCTCACTCTCTTTCCCCCCGGAGGCGTCATATGCTAAGCCGTTTGCAAGGACGCATCCAGGTCTAGTTCTAGTCTAAATTCAATTCTATTTTGACTGCCCAATTGCAGTGGGTATGATATTATAGCTATACCCCAATATGTGGATGTGCTTAGACTTGATTATCGATTATGAACAAATCGAGAAAACTTATCTTGATTAGCGTCGGGGCCTAAGCGCGAGGTTGGTAAATTAGGACGTTAGTTATGTTCGGCTGACCAATTCGGCAACCCGCCCTTTCTTCAGAGCCTCGGCGTATGTAGTATTAGACCATTTGAATGATGCGAAAGGTCTTATTATATCGCTGCCTAGGTCAAGTTGAGAAGATCAAACGAAGAAAGGGCGCGGACGATCTCGATGGGTGATGGGTGGACGCACTTCGACCTTTTCTCCCGGTGTCATTTTCGGGATTTTGGGCGTATATCCAAATAGTTTTGCCTCAAGAAGTCTTGCGCGTGGACGTTTTTGATTCCTGCCCTAAGGATTTGTGGACATTACATCAAAAATCGTTGTAGTTCTGTTTGTGTGCCCTATGGAAACCTAAACCGTTTCCGTTTTTATCTTTTCGAGATTACTATTTATATGGTCTGTCCTTAATGCGACTTCGAAAAGCAACATTCTAGATAGCCAACATCTGTGAGAAAGATAAAACGGAGCGTCATAGTTTAAAATAGGGCACAACGCACACACTACAACGAATTTTGAATGTGAACCTGTCACAATCCTAGGGCAGGAATCAAAAGAGACGTCCACGCGGCAAGACTCTTGAGGCATTTTGGATAAACGCCCAAAACCTCCCCCTTGAAATGCACCGGAAGGGACGAGTGCGTCACCATCACAACGAGATTCTCGCGCCCCTTTCTTTCGTTGCGAAACTTGAACTGAGGGCAAGCATACTAAATAAAGACCATATCGCCAATCATTCAAATGGTTCTAGAGTACTACATACGCCGAGGCTCTGAGAAGGCGGGTTGCCGAATTGTCAGCCGAACATCTACGACTAATTTATCAACCTCGCGTCAGCTAATCAAGATAAGTTTTCCCGATTTTCATATAACAATTAATGTATGCCGAGGTTTTATAAAAAGTCGAACTTTTGAATTGATATCAATATCCAATTTCTGTCAACACAAGTAGGTTCAATGCCGATAGCGGCTGTCCCGCCAAACCGTCGACGGTTTGGCTGTTAGCAGACAACGCGTTTATACGCGTAAATAAGGAGTGCTGTGCCAAAACGAGCGTCGGCAGTGCAATGGTTACATACGCTACCGGAAAAGAGTGAGGTCTGGGTTGGAATCCCGCCTGAACGCAAACGTTGTTTTGCACAGCACTGCACATATTGGGTATACTATGTCATCATACCACTGCAATTGGCAGTCAAACTAGAATGACATCTATAGGCCAATGAGCCAAATTAATCCGGATCGATGACGCGCATTTTTGCCGCTTACGAGCCACACAAACAAGGGTCTTATCCATGACCAAGCAAAGTGTTTTGAAAGTTGCGCTCAAATTTAACGCCCTCGAATGACCACTCAAAATCTGGATGAAGAACTTTACAAAAGCCCTCAGAATTCGGCGCTAGACTGATAAGATTGCCAGTTAACTCAATGTGCCCCGTGGTCCCCGTCTCAGAAAGGCCTCGGGGGGTCTCTCCTAAATGCGCTCGCTCGGGCTTTTTAGAAAATGGTCTTAAACCTTCTCGTTAAGTGTAGACAAGCTTCTTAAGAAACCTACGCAGGATCGCATACAGTACGCAATTTCTGTGCGATATGGAAACCAATCGAGATCTGTTTTTGTACATTCTCTGTTATGACTGCAGAAATCCCCCTTTTGTAAAAAAAAATCGAACGGTTAGAAAAATCTCCCGGAGTTGTCTAATTTCTGCAGACAATTCTGGAAAGATCATTTAAAAAATCTGGTTTGAAGATTATTTCGCTTGATAAGCTAAGCAACTGAACTTCACAGATATTCTCAGACTCCAAAGAATTAATTCGAAAATTTCTGCTCACAACAACGACTCTAGAGGCATCATAAATTCTCCTCTTACACATGGGAAACGGTGCATTTCGGATGGCAAGCTCCAACATTTCCGCCATTGAATAACAGTAAGTCCGTTCCTCCCAGCTTAAATACTTAGCCTGTATAGACTGCGGTTGATTACATTTCAAATTTCGAAGAGCCCTTTGGCAACAGCTGTAGCACTCTAGCATTTCAAACAGTTTTTTGGAAGAACCTTCCGGTTTTTGCTGTGGGAATCCTCACTTCATTTTGTGAACGAACAAAGTATTTATGTTAGAATGCTCCACTTGTTTCCAAAAAGCTCGTTTGAATGTTTTCCGATTAAGACTGTGGCAATATCTCTTGTTCCATCTTTTGTTGCGCGTATATAACAGTAAATGAGTGATATACAACGTCGTTCCAACATCCGAGATCCGTGTCAAAAAAGCGCAAAAGGGGGGGGGAGTCTGAAAATATAATCTATGTTCAAAAAAAAAGGTTTATTCTCCGTTCTGCTAGACCGAGTACGGATTCGCTACGGACTCATGGGGACGTCCTTACTTACTAAGAATAACCTCTTGGAAACGTTCCTCACACTCGTTTTATTCTTCCGTGATAATTAAATGCGCTCCATCATGCCAAATTTTTACCATACTAGTTTGTTAAGAGAACACTCTGTGAAGGCGTAAATACTTGCTAAGAACTCTGGACAGGTAGGTGCCTATGTTTCTTCTGTGTTGGTTACTCCTTACTGCGAGAAGGGCCTACGTTGGAGTAAAATTCATCACGGGTGCTACTCCGGTTTAGACACTGACCTCCGCAGAACTTTTCTTCTAAAAACCAAACATTTTTGGACATACTGTTATCTCTCGATCACTCGTACTCTCTATTACAATATCCGTCGAAAAGAGTGTGAAGAAATGAATTGGGGGAACGTCATAACATCCCCGACACGTAGCCACGTGTTGATATTGAAATCGTTTGTTAGCCATGGACTATGCGTTCTTTCACTAGTAATACCTCTTTGCAGACAACTGCCTTTAAAGTGGTATACTTTTCCACAGCAATTGAGACGTTTTTTCAGAGATTTCCACTGCATAACTACCAGTAAAGCCCTCTGGGAAGTTATAATAAGGGGCTGATGGCACCGATAGCCAAACGTTTTGTTCTTTCCGTTAGGTCACAATCTTTTTATGAAACCAACTCCTATTGGAAATCAACATTTCTCGAGCATACCAAAGATGATTAATGACACGTAGATAAACTAGGAAGAAAGTCCCTCGGAGCAATAGTTGCGGAACAGCCGATTTGTAATTTTGGGCCAGGATTGTGTTCTCTTTCAAAAAAGAAGAAACGATCGTCGTTTTTCTGCACGTAGTTCTTCTTTCTACCCAAAAATATCACCTGTGGCGCGCGTACCGTTGATCGTCGAGGTGAATCGATGACGAGCGCCAGCAAACACTTTCCACTTTTCCCTGACGACGCGCAAGGGTAGTGAAAGTAACGGTCGTCGTCAGCTTCACCGAATTGACGCTGAGGCTATCATATCTTTCTCTATGCACTTTCGTGAAGTAATCGGACAAGAGTCGGTAAGTCTTCCTGTAGTAGAGCGCTTGATATCCCGAGGAATCCAGTCAGTAAGCGGCTCCCTTTCATCCATCGTCGTTGAGAGCACATCCACATCGTCCGGCCTCACCTCATTTGCCGAATAGTACCTGTTATAAAAGTTCCCTATGTAATATTCTATCTCATTGGTCACTATTAAGTGCCTCTAACATTCAAAGCTTTACTTATAAGGACCTATAAATCATTATGCGTTGTCCGAGTGACTGTCGAAGCACTACGTGAATTCAAACAACATAATGATCTTCTCGGCTTCATATACCGTTCTGAAAAACTTGCCAACAGTCAAAGCAAAAGCCGTCGGCAAACCCAATTTGAGCAAACAAAATCAAATTGAGTGACGAAACATACATTCTTACTTCGGCTTGCTACAATAATACAATAAAAAGGTCTGTAAAAAAGCAGTCGATAGCAGAAGTATAGTTCCATTTTAAAAGCCGTAAGCTCGACTGCCGGTCACCACAAAGTCAGGTAATAACATCATCCTACTTTGGGTGCTTAATTTTACTCGGCGTCGGTTCCTGTGGAGGATTGTTTCACCTCAGGATCGACGGAACCGAGGGAGGGTGCTACTGATGAGTCCCAATAGGACGAAATAGGCGCCTATATAGCACTAGACCTATGGCTCAAAATATGTCATATCCTTATCAGATTAAATCATTTTGAGCGGGTCTGTAAAAAAGCAGTCGATAGCAGAAGTATAGTTCCATTTTATAAAGCCGTAAGCTCGACTAGCCGGCACCCACAAAGTCAGGTAATAACCACCATCCTACTTTGGGTGCTTAATTTTAACTCGGCGCCGGTTCCGTTGGAGGATTGTTCACCCTCAAGGGAATCCGACCGGAACCGACGGGACGGGTGACTACTGATGGACGTCCCCAAGTAGGACGAAAATAGGCGCCGATATAGCACTTAGACCTATGGCTCACAAATATGTTATATCCCTATCGAGCAGAAAAAAGGGTTTTTTTTTCAAAAGCCGTAGCATATTTTAGTCTACCAGCAGTCCAGGAATTTCAGCTTTCGACTGATTAGTAAAACGTTAAGAAAAGTTTCTGTCCAATAAGAGAGGCCTTTCAAACCAATAGAGGGCTAGCAGGGATACACGTCATTTCAAATGGGTTAAACAGAATAAAGACTATTACAATCAACATATCTACCAACAAGAAATTTTTTCCATGTTGCATGCATGTTTTTACTTGTGTTTGCAACACACCATGTTGTAAAAGGGTTTTGAAGAAATGGTGGTCGGTGGAGGTCAGGTCCGGCGACTACAGACCATAGAGGTAACTTCGAGAGCCCGCCAACTATCCATTTCTTCAAGCGTCTCGACATCTTATTACACAGAAAACGCTCATCGAACCAACGGGACGTAGAAAGCCCTTTCAAGGTAGGGTCCGTCTTTACGCCATAGCATCAATTTGAATGCAGCAGAAATCAAGAAACTTATTTCTCAGTGGCTAATAAGTGTTAATTGTATTGGCTCCTATTTTCACTGATAAAGATTTGTCTGAGCCCAGTTATAAAAATGTGAAATTTGTTGTCTAGCAACCGAGTTATTGATTTTCTTCTTTGAGCAGAACACGAGGTGTTACATTAAACTTTATTCGATGGCTGACGTTTCGGCAGTTCGCCTTCTTCAGAGCCTGGAAAGGTCAAAATGTTTGCAATACAATCATGTCAAACACCTCCATTACTTCTTTAGAGAAAATCACCAGACCTAGATTTCAATCGCATCAAGCAAAAATCAACACTCAACATACTCACCGCTTTTTATATGTGTTCCACTGGATGATCCAAGTGGAGATCACCGGCAAGAGAGACACATAGGCTCGTAATGCACCCTACCCATCAAAACAACAGTCTTATATACTGGCTCATATCACGAGTGTTTACAAGGCATTCCTCCCTGCGGTTTATGGTTGGATTGGTCGTATTAATCCAAAATGCTTCCAAGATCTTTCGCGCTGATGTTTTTTGCTCCTGCGCAAGGATGGTGACTTCGATTTCAAAATCAACTCCGTCGTGCTTCTGTGCTCTATGCGTCCCTAGCGGGGTGTTTTGTCTATTAAGACGCTTGTCAGCTAGGTGTTCTTCTATGCGTGCATAGAGCGGCCTACCCGTTTCGCCAACATATTTATCACTACACGCCTTTGCAAGAGATTAGGTAGACTGTACCTACGCTCATGCAATCACCGTCTCTGCCGTTAGGACATATTTTACAATCTTTCATCATACAGAGACGGTCATATAAGCGGTTGCGAACTAGCTGGCGTTTTAGAGTATTCGGTGGTATTTCAATAATGGCCACCGATTGCTCTAAACCCGCTCTTTTCAAACATCGTTTTATAGCTGTACTAATCTCATTTGAATAGAACGGATGATAAACGGGACTTTCCTTTCAACTAAGTTTTCGTTCGGAGGCGCAATATTTCCTCTAAACCTAAGCCGAGGGGCTACGAATTCGTATCCATTAGAAGTGGCTATTTCCCGCGCCAGTTTCACGGATTCTACTCTCTGCTCCTCCCCGGTACATACATTGGCTGCTGTTCGAAACATGTTTTTTACTAGCGCCTTCTTCGTATGTGAGGGATGAGAAGAGAAGATAGTGAACCAAGATATTCTTACTACTTGGCTTTCGGTACCACTTCGTTATGTAGCCGCTCTCAGTTAAGCTTATTTGCACGTTCAAGAATGGAAGCCAATCGTCTTTTGGTATCTCACGGGTGAATCTTATATACTCTGACTGTTCATTCAGCAATCTAAAACAATCATCCAGCTCCTCTTGAGTGGAACAGATAATCAAACAATCATCTATATACCTACAGTAGAGTAATGGCCGGAGATCCATCACTGGTGCTTCCACTTTAGACATAAAGGCAATGGCCAGGCTAGGTGCCAGTCGCTGTCCCATTGCCAGCCCTCTGGTTTTGAGCATAATAATTCCCGGGACCATCTGAAGATTGAGCAGTTCAAGCACTCTTTTAGTAGGATCATGAACTGCTCAATCGTCAAGCCATACATGTTTACTAGCTCCCTGGTGTTGTATAAGAAGCTCATGTGTGGCTTGCAATGCGGAGTCATTCGACACGTTGGTATATAAAGCAGTGACGTCGAATGACTCCATTACGTACGCGTTGTTTCGGGTTCGCGTTACGTAGACGATCCAGGAACATCTGAGTGTTTGTCAGATGGGCTGGAATGTGTCCTAGCAACTGGGATGTTATTAAAGTTAAGAACCATGCTATCTTATCCGTCGGTCCGCGCCTACACAGCTGATGATAGGTCTAAACTTTGAATATTGATGGATCGTTAGACATTAGATCATCAGTGGATACTAACTTATGTGTTTTTATAAGGCAAGTATAAGACAGGACATGTTGGTGACTGGATTTTAATTGAGAAATGATAGATGGTCTTAAGCCTGCCGCTTTTTGCCGTACGGACCCACTCATTTTTTTAATTTGCGGTTTTGCCTTTTGAATTCCTTTACAGAAGATGATCGGTAAAGCGAAGCATCTTCGAGATGCTTGCTCGTTATTGCGATATCTAACTGTCGAGGAATCACAACAAATTCTCCACCCTTATCACTAACTGATAGCCTTATCCTACCTTCACTTATCAACTCTCGAACCTCTTTCATGCCACGTTTTTGTAGTTCGGTGAGGTTCGATTGATATCTTCTCCTGCTATAGTGAGTGAGGGTTCTAAAAGTTTCGTCCGCAAATTTCCGGAATTTTCTATCTACCTCCTCGTTGGGGTCTTGTTGTCTATAGAACGGCTGAGGAAATGGTGGTATTAGTGCCTCTAACTTGCTGTTCATTCCTATTAATCTCTTCAACTCGGGCCTTTTTACGGAGTTGATCTTGCAAATCATGTAAACCACATGCAACCTTGCGCAAGGACACCTTAGAAATGGGGTTGAGATGGTGAAAAGCTTGGACCCAGTTCTAGAAAGACCCCAACGAGGAGGTAGATAGAAAATTCCGGAAATTTGCGGACGAAACTTTTAGAACCCTCACTCACTATAGCAGGAGAAGATATCAATCGAACCTCACCGAACTACAAAAACGTGGCATGAAAGAGGTTCGAGAGTTGATAAGTGAAGGTAGGATAAGGCTATCAGTTAGTGATAAGGGTGGAGAATTTGTTGTGATTCCTCGACAGTTAGATATCGCAATAACGAGCAAGCATCTCGAAGATGCTTCGCTTTACCGATCATCTTCTGTAAAGGAATTCAAAAGGCAAAACCGCAAATTAAACAATGAGTGGGTCCGTACGGCAAAAGCGGCAGGCTTAAGACCATCTATCATTTCTCAATTAAAAATCCAGTCACCAACATGTCCTGTCTTATACTTGCTTATAAAAACACATAAGTTAGTATCCACTGATGATCTAATGTCTAACGATCCATCAATATTCAAAGTTAGACCTATCATCAGCTGTGTAGGCGGACCGACGGATAAGATAGCATGGTTCTTAACTTTAATAACATCCCAGTTGCTAGGACACATTCCAGCCCATCTGACAAACACTCAGATGTTCCTGGATCGTCTACGTAACGCGAAACCCGAACAACGCGTACGTAATGGAGTCATTCGACGTCACTGCTTTATATACCAACGTGTCGAATGACTCCGCATTGCAAGCCACACATGAGCTTCTTATACAACACCAGGGAGCTGTAAACATGTATGGCTTGACGATTGAGCAGTTCATGATCCTACTAAAAGAGTGCTTGAACTGCTCAATCTTCAGATGGTCCGGGAATTATTATGCTCAAACCAGAGGGCTGGCAATGGGACAGCGACTGGCACCTAGCCTGGCCATTGCCTTTATGTCTAAAGTGGAAGCACCAGTGATGGATCTCCGGCCATTACTCTACTGTAGGTATATAGATGATTGTTTGATTATCTGTTCCACTCAAGAGGAGCTGGATGATTGTTTTAGATTGCTGAATGAACAGTCAGAGTATATAAGATTCACCCGTGAGATACCAAAAGACGATTGGCTTCCATTCTTGAACGTGCAAATAAGCTTAACTGAGAGCGGCTACATAACGAAGTGGTACCGAAAGCCAAGTAGTAAGAATATCTTGGTTCACTATCTTTCTTCTCATCCCTCACATACGAAGAAGGCGCTAGTAAAAAACATGTTTCGAACAGCAGCCAATGTATGTACCGGGGAGGAGCAGAGAGTAGAATCCGTGAAACTGGCGCGGGAAATAGCCACTTCTAATGGATACGAATTCGTAGCCCCTCGGCTTAGGTTTAGAGGAAATATTGCGC
>JAHQIW010005577.1:0-89645 GCA_019055375.1 Parelaphostrongylus tenuis | reverse complement strand
AGAGCCGCAGAGCATAGAAAACAAGACGAAAAACAAAGCACTGAGCAAGATAGACGAAAGATGGGAAGAGCGAGGAAACGAGAAAAAGCAGACACACGCTGTAACGACGGCCCTCCGCTGCCGCCTCTACCCCCACCTCTCTTTCTTTCTCTCCCCTCTCCTCCCCCCCTCCTACTTACTCAAGCTCAAGATCTAATATTTTAGCCATTATCGTTTGAAAATGTGGGCACCTGAAAGTCTATAAAGTATTAAGCCTTCTTCGTACTTCCCTTTGGAATATTTTGGCCTTTTGAACTCTCAGTAGCTGCTCATAGCAACCTATCAATATCAAACTATCCTGAAATCCCGACGTTCTTTTTGAAATCTATAGCGCTAAATGTGCGAAATTAACCGCGAATAGGAACAAAATGAATCCTTGTTTAACTGCCAAGTATAGCGCTCAAAAGAGAGCTATGTGTCTTAAGGATCAAAGTTTCATAATCACGATGCCATCTTCTCAAATGTCGCTCAAAGAAAAAGACTTCAAATAGAGATGCGCTTCTATATGCAGGTAAGACCTTAGTGAATGTTATGAATTTT
Organism: Parelaphostrongylus tenuis; assembly: GCA_019055375.1. NCBI lineage: Eukaryota > Metazoa > Nematoda > Chromadorea > Rhabditida > Metastrongylidae > Parelaphostrongylus > Parelaphostrongylus tenuis. Next base: position 89,066 of record JAHQIW010005577.1, on the reverse strand, counting down.
ATGAACCTCTTAAGAAAGTTCTCGCATTTAGTGCAAAAAGTATGCCAAAATGTGTTAGTCCTACCCCGAGATCGGTATTTACGTTATTCGCTCACTAGTTAGAAGCAAGGTAAACGCTATTCTTCACTCAAACATTTCCATGGGAGATGTGTCATACGTTTGGATGGGTGACTGTGCCATTACTCTGCTTTTAACGCTTCTCGTCTTCGGTGAATTTAGTGTACAACCTGTAAAAAAGCGTGAATATTATTTAGATATGAAAACAATTGTAAGAACAATTTCAAGAAATTTTCAACGGGCTCTTTTTTGACTATTAAATGAGCTAGTGATGTTGCCCATGCCCAGTTATTTCATCAAATTCAAAGGAGGCATTCAAAAAGACTGATTCTGTAAAGGCTTAAAGGAGAACGCTATAGTACGCATTCGGTAAAGCTGTATCGAAATACTGACTCCAACTAGTGTACAGATTGAAGCGAGCGTAGCTATTGTTTAATGTTTTCTCGGTATCGGACAGGATGTAATCAAAAGAAAAGCATCTCCAAATTTCTCCTCGTTCCATAAGTGATTTCTGCGTCAGCTCAACAGCTATTTTCGTAATAAATGGCAGATAGTTTGACATAAGTTGCGAGGTAAATTTTATACAGAACGCTAATTTGCAGCTTCATCTTTGTTCTGTTCCACTTTCGAAAAACCTCAAATCGGTTTCAAGATGCACCTACATGACCGTCAACGGGATGAGTTCCAAATCGGTCTTGATGTACTTCGATTATATTATAACAAGCAAAATTTGATTATGGAAAGGCAAAACGAACACTTGCCTTATGTAGCGTTTATCATGATTTTGTCGTAATTAGTATTGATTATTGACTGCTAGGAACATCAGCCGTATCCGTTATCCTTATTTTTGCTTTATTCACCACCGGCTGGAAGATCGACTTTGAAGTGGTATTGACACCGACAGACAATTTATTGTGCTTCTGTAAACTTTTCTTGATGAAATGACACTGGCTTGAAACACGCACCTTCATTTCCAGTGATTAACGCTTTGGTGACGATGTTCCATTCTCAGTTATCCGTATTCACTATAAATTGTGCAGTAACAAAATTCGGTTCACACACGCTAATAAATTGTTTCTTATCTCTGCTGCAATTTACGATTTATAAGCTGCGAAGCTGCTCATATGGTGTTCACATGGACTGATAAATTGAAGCAAACTCAAGTGAAAAATAAAAAAATACACTTTGAGATACAGCTTGATCTAGATCACTTATGATAGTGGACCATTTAGTTGAGTTTATTTTGCACTATCCTAGAACTCGATCCTCATCAAACCACAGTAATAATACTTAACATTATTTTCTATTATTAGGACAAGGATCCTCTCAAAGCAGGTGTTTACCCGGCTGGGCGCGAGAGCTTGTGCTGTGTTCTAAGGTGGTGGATAGAGAAATCAAACGCTAACCGAAAGCAAACATTAGTCATTTCAAGACACAAGTAGATTCAGAAATGACTTCTGTGTTTCTGAAACTCCAATTCGACGAATCTTCATTTTTATGAGTCAGACTTGCCAAAAACCCGCAATCATGTGGGTAAAATTCACATGGGACGCTGCTAGAGTCGTCACCAACAAAAAACTCTCTTAGTTCCGTCGGAGGGGATCAGCAAACCACCCGTTAGAGCTCACCCTTACGTTCAGAGTATAGCAAGCCAACATAGGGTTTTGAATTCTGAGCACAGTAAGAGAAGCGAGCCTCATTCTACTTATCCTAAAGGGGTCCCTGGCGTGGCAGCGTTGGTGTGAGGAGTAAGGAGAAGCTGCTAATATCAGAGCTAAACAGGCTACCAATCGTACGAAGTAAAGTGATGATGTGTATCTACAACGGGTATCCAATTGCATACGAATACTCTGGAGAAGATCTATCAATATGAGCAAGGAGAATACGACTTCATTGACATGGATGAGACGACACCTGTGACAACCACCCGCCTGTGACACCGCCTGTGACACCGGAGAAGAATTGTTTCATGGAACGTGAGACCGCAGAAGTGTTAAGGGCATTGGCGTTCCTGTAAAATCGAGTTTGACCATAAAAATTCTTTGATTTATACAAATAACAACCCGAATCGGGTGATTTCGGTTTGAAGCGATGTGGGTCGGTGTTGGATTTGACAATTTTCAAAGCTTACGTACCAACATCAGGCTATGACAGGTCAAAGTCAAAGCATTTTATGTGAGTCGGAAAAGTTTTTTTAGAGAGGCACATTTTTCAGGGTCATTATTGGAAATTATAAAGCAAAAAAGTGTTCTGGAAGAACATCTGAAGAACGTCACATCGCCTCCCACAGCCTAGGATGGAGCAAGCAGGGGTGAGTGTCTATCTGAGTATTGAATGTGGCCAAGACCATCTAATGATAACTCACATTGTCAATAATCTCACACTCAACGATTGGTGTAGGATTTTCACATTAAAGGGTGCTATAACGAGATATACCATATCTCAATTAAGCAAAGGTCCTCAATGGCCGATATTGTTGTTACTCGACGATCTGATACGGAATCACACCACCACCTCTCTTACACAATATATCATTAACCCTAAGGGCTACTATAAAAATCGATGCGCGCAGAGCTAATTGCGCGATGTTCGTTGTTTAATCAAACTTTTTTCTCCGTTTTTGGAACTGTTCTATTATTCTGATAGAACACGATCGCCTCTACTCGCTTATATGCCTTTGGTTAAGATATATGCGCCATTTATGAAGAAAAACGCTGGTTCACCACACAGTCATACTGAATTTGGCAGTCAATAAACTGTATTGAATTGTGCGAAGGATACTGCTATAAAAATCTTTGGTTTTGATCTTTCTCAGTCTCATAAATGACCTAAGAAACGGTCATAGCAGGTATAAATTAGAAAATGATGAGCAAAAAGATGATGCATGCTGTATGCGACGTCAGTCATCGATAACTTTCACTATAGCCAAGTTTTTATCAGTCATTCGTTCACTCCGATTATTTAGAGCAGACGCATTGAAAAAATATTGAAAACTTGTGAGTAGTGGAAGAATACTGAGCGTGGAGGGACAATGGTGCTTGGGTGGAAGGTTTGGACATTGGCATTATGAAAATTATTGGCCAGAAATATGTGTCTTGAAAAAATATTTCCGGTACTTCTTCCCCATATTCAAAAGACGCACTTTTTCACTCTGACGTTTTAGTGATTACTCTGCAGCTTCAATTTCGAGAATTCGAAAAGGGTATTTTTTCCTCAAATGGCTTTTACATGCTGTAAAAGAAAAAATAACTTCACATCCAAGCATCTTTCCCTGGACAGAGCTTCATTCAGACTACCACTTATTATTCAATAACACATTTCAACGATTTCAGAATAGAGCTAGATAAGATTAGAACTCTCGGCGTTGATCAAACCCTGAGGGACGCGCCATGCGTTCGTCTTCAATCTTCACTTTATTTTAGAATGATAGAATTCATATATAGCCCTTACAATGGCTCGTGATGACCTTTCACTGTAACGAGTCAGTACTACTCATCCTCCAAGATAAGTCTGGTACCAAACTGTCGACTCCGGAGAGATGGATGGCTTTTTTGCCATGGGCGTGACATCAAACTGTAGACCTCGTGTCGTTGCGGCGCGGGACACCTTTGATTGCTGCGTTCCATGCGCGCTAATGTCAATGATATGCTTGGTTTTCAAGGAGAGGAACGTTCAACGTGTTAGAAGAGGGACGTTCAGTGCATTGTTACAGTTCAAAGAATATTGGGGTTAGAAATTGGTCATATTTATTCATTATTGGAACTTATGCCAGCGGTATGGAATCGGTGAATGTCATAAATAGGACTATGAGGCAAAAACAGTCCTTATATACTATGCAAAGCCGAAGAAAGATACTTCAGAATAATCCGATGGAATTTGGTAAAAACTTCTTCACAGCTGGCCGTTTGAATCGATGATGTGTCGTGATATTAGAATGAAATACTTCAGTGTATTCGTTGCTTTTCATTATCTTCTGTTAAAGCGTTCACATTAGCAATCTAACTACTATTTAACATCAAATTTCTGCATGTTGACTTAAAAGAAATTCAGTGGCTGTTACGCACTTTCTCAGACCTATTAGATATTTTTCAATGGAATTTTCTTAATTTATTAGCGCTCAGCCTTCTGAGCAAATTGGATTATGATGTAAATTGTTTTGAACAGTGTACAAAACAATCTCTGTCAGGTGATTTCTTTTTCTTTAAAAGTTGATTAAGGCGATATCTCATTTCTTCAGCAAGCGTCAGATCTCTAAAGCTGTTGTTTGCTTCGCTGAGACAGTCATCACATTTCTTCCTAATTTTTTTCTATTTGGTTATCTTAAGCTGTTTGTGATTTCTTAATAAATCGAGAAAAAGGCAACGTTAAAGGTAGAAAAGCGTGGTCCCTGTCACGAAGGTGTGATGTAGAATGACATTCTGTGAGTCATGTTGTTGCAAAACCTTCAGGAATTATGATTTCAAATGCTGATCATCTATCTGAGTCATTTGACCTCAACAAACCTACCTTGATGTCTTATTTGTTATGACAGAGGAAATGCGGTGATGTGTATGAACACCAAGTGGACGGCAGTGACCGCAAATTCTCATCTGACGTTTAGAATAGCGGAAATAATTGATATCTCCAAAGATCATTTGTGACATTGGTCACTTTTGATATTCCGTTAGATGAAACGGTAATCCAACCATATCAGTTTTTCACTCTCGATAGAAATTGAAACATCGCAAAGGCACAAATGAAGATATTGCTATTGAAGGTCTAGCAGTTGTTTACTAAACAGCGCAAACATATTTTGGATGATACTCGCAATAGATGGGCATAGTCGCTTAGGTGGCTCAGTGACATGCTTGCCTTGAATGACGAGGAACCGTAAAATGCTCGACGTTGAGTTCTTTTTTTACATCTTGTATAGTATTAAAAGGATCAAGTACGATGATTGCTCTCATTTGGTTCTCCTTTCTCTGACGTTCCTCATATTCAAGACTACCTCTCCTTTACGAAAGTTCTGGAAGCATCATTGCACTATACTTTCCTCAACAGTTCCTAGGCTAAATACGTCGTAGATGTTGCGAGTTGTCTCTACAGCTTTAGAAGCAATTTAACTTGAGAAAGCCTCTCAAATTTGTCTTCTGTCCAACATCCATTCATTAGTTTGAATGTTATGCTATTGGCATCAAATATAGAAAGAGTGTGATTGAATTGAAAAGTTTGGGCACCACTAAAATCCATTGAAGCTTGTCTTTTTGCTTCCTTATATTTCTCTCAAATTCAAGTTAAGACAAACACTTTAGGAGGTTACGGAACTAGAAATCGCTACCTAGTGTATTTCCTACTGGAGGAATCGTGGCCGAGTGGTTGTGTTGCTCGTTACTGCGGACTAAACCTCACCCCCAACACTCTCCGACACTCAACAGCGAACGCCCTATGTAACGTCATAATCAGGCTATCCCTGGAATTGCAAGGAAACTGTTCTACGACGTTCAAGGAGAAGACAAGAAGACGGATTGAATGTTAAAAGCATTAGGCGCACCACAGTGGAAAAGTCGTTTAGTGACTCAAGCGGGTACCAGCAACTCTTCCATTTTTCTCTGTCGCGTGCAAGAGTAGCCTAGTGAGTCCTAGTCGCTATAGGGGTTCGCTTCGAAAAAATGCTAATGGAGTGAAAAATACCATAAAAATCCAACTGACAGTCTGCAACTTCGACCGTATTTGATAATCTGGTTTTCCGTGAGATTTTCACTTGTCTTGAATTCTTGGCATTGTCTTAATGCGCTTTGAAGAGAAAGCCTTGAAGGTCCTCGTATTCTTCGCATGACGTTTTACCTATGGTTATCTTCGACCATCTCTTTAGAACACTGATAGTCCCTTGCAATAGAAACTCACAAAGTTCGCAGATCGTAACCTTGTCAGCAACATCTATGTATGTCTGCTTGGAGAACATTGCAGTGTCCGTGATCACAGCTTTGGTGAGATTTCCATTTTTTTTCGTATCTTGGAAGACTAACAGCCTTATTAAAGTTTCTACTATGTGCTCAATTTATGGTGTCAAACTAGTCGAAGTTCTGAATAAAGTCAGTCGATGCCGACTGCAACGCGTTTTTATGCAGTTCTGCAAACCTAATTATGCTTTGCTTCATATAAAAAATAAAGTAGTGGTACATTATCATGAAAACAAGCACACCATATGAAGTGCTTATATTAGGGTGCTCTAAAAGTAATACAGAACATGGGATTATATTTTCTTGAATATGTTTTAGCCCAATTTTCATCAGTACTGCGCAAGTTTCTCTGTGCACTTTCACTCTGTATAATGAGTTATGATTTAGAAATCCATTTGACAAGCTTTAATAGTTGAAAATTACGATGAAAATTCGAGATTTGTAAAAATTCCCTTTCACGGACAATAGTTTAATACACATACTTATTGTGACAGGGAATGAGAAATGAATGCTCATTATGTTAGAAAGCTTACACGAGTTTGTTATGTGGCTCAATATGGCGGTTTTCCCCACAAATCACGTCTGGTGTCCACAGCATTTGTTTCGCTCTGCGGTGTGGTCCTTTCTGCTCGTCATCGAATCCTACTGAATCGAGGAGCTTAGCACCACATGACCAAGACAGGGCCACTTTGTATTACTTCCGTTGCAAAACTTCACTCGCTTCACTAAGTCCTGACTTCAACAGGTGGTCTCCCAAGATGCGGGATACCATCTGTGCAATTACATTGCAAAATCATTGGCCTAATTAAGCTTGAACAATCTCATACGGCTCATCAGTAAAGGAAGATATTGCTTTATTTATTAGAGTTTCGGCCAACCTCTTCATGAATGATTATTGTATTGCTTATAAAAACTACGTTGAGGCTTACATTACCAGTCAAGGCAGACCATCCATGATCCAAGTAAATGAATACTTGCTTAACTATTCAACTTAGCTCAGCCTTACTTTGAGTGAAACTTCACTGAGAAATATTCGCTTTGATACAAATACAAAGACTCTAACCGCGAAGGTCGTCTGTTGATCGTCGGGTTGAATCAACTGACTCATGAGAAAGAGAAGACTGTTAAATGCTAACTGAATAGAGATTTTATAGCAACTTCGTTTTAGCAGAGCAATCTGAGAAAAAAGGCAAGAAACTGATTCGACTAATGAGACTTGTGACGCAACAATGCTTGAAAAGTTTGTCGTGGTGATTTCGAACTGGATGAAGAGGGAGGTTGTAGGCATTCTCCTCCTATTCACGGCAAAAAACGAAAAACTCTAAAGAGACCAAAAAAGAACTCAACTGCTTGAAAATTCACGGAAAAATTCGGCGCTAACACCTTAACTGTTTTGAAGACCTTGAAAAACCGGGAAGCTAAAGAGATTTCTAACAAATCAACGTTGCAGGAAATGAGTTGAGTGATATTTCTCAACGATAACGCGCCGCGCCCTCGCATTAGTGACGCTTTACTGATAGGTTGAACGAGCCGGGCTATAAAGCTCTGCATCATCCATCGTACTCGTAAGGCCTTCCACCTACCAACTGTCTCTTCTTCAAGCGCCTGGACAACACGTTATATGATAAAGACTTCACTAGCGTCACCGATGCGGAACCCGCGTTTCAAGGACTTCATCACATTTACAGCACAAGAGTATTGAACAAATGGAAACATACATTCACTTGTCGTTAAAAAATATGTGTAGAAGTTAACGCGTTCAATAATACACGCTGAGATTAGTTTTAAATAAATATTCACCTTAGTGAAAGTGCAAATAATAACCTTAAACTAATTTTCCGCTGATATTATCGAATGAAGAATTGTTTTGCATAGTCACACTTCAAGATCAGAGAAGTAATTTGCAAAGTTAAAATTTCGCGATATAAATGGTAACACGTCATTACAGGTAGGAGTGTTTGGCTTGAGTTCGAACGTCACAGCTCTACTTGCCATACGATACAATGTGGCGTTGAGGAACTCATTTGGTCTGCTGTGCTTCTCTCAGAGTATTGCCAATATTGGCTCTCTTCTCGTCTCCCTTCTCTGGGTGGCACCAGTTTTGTTACTGTAATTATTCATAGTCTTGACTACAGAAATTCTGAAATAACCGGTTATAATGTGTGTGAATTAGAACGTCTCTGCATTAGACTTTTGCGGATAATTACATCATAGTTACTTAGCAAGAAGCATGGAGTTACTTAGCAGTAAGCATGACAGACTGTCACATGTAGTTGAACACGTAGAAGATTCTTGTGCAATAGATATACGATGAACTTCGAGTGACAAATTCACATTTCTAGATCATTTTAACTCGTAATGTTTTTAACGAAGTGTTTCATCGCTTAAGCAATTCTCGAAATTCTCATGTGTTATCGAGAATTCACCAAACTTCATTTCAAATATGGCAACTGTGAAAGATCTTGAAAGAAAATTTGCTTCGATTCATCCATACTAGAAATCCTAAGTATTAGATGAGCATCTCATTTGCGAAATTCACTTTAGCAGCAGTGTGTAGAATGTGTCATGATATAGTAGCACGTCATTGCTTCGACAGAATTGCGCAAGAACTATTTGAAGACGTTTTACAGGTGCTGTCGCAAGTTTGTAATCAAACACGTTTTTGCGAAAGTGACGATGGCTTGTGGACACCGGTGACTTTTCAAACTAATTAGTTAGATGGCTCTAATGACGGCGAAATCATCATACTGTTAGTCATCGCATTAGAAGAGGATAAAACTATTCCCGTAGAAGTCTTGGAAGAGCACTTTTCGAAATAGTTATAATAAAATCGTTGGCAGGCGCAGATACTAAAAGGAATTGAGCGCATGTGGCGCAGTGGTTAGAGGCGCTCTGCGTCGCACACGAGGTCAATGGTGCGATCTCGCTCTCATGGCTCACCAAGCCATCCATCCCTCCAGGATATGTAAAACTGTACCAAACTGGTCTCAGACTTGTCTGGAAGGATACGCAGTACTGACTTGGCTCAGCGGGAAGCCACCGCGAGTCATTGTAATGGCCAGATATCTATTCAATCAGTTCAAACGAAGTTAACAATTGAAGACTAATGCATGGCGCATCTCTCCGGAACTGATCAACATCAAGAGCTCTATCCTTTTATATTGAAATTGTTGAAAGTAGTGGGACAAACAAAAGAAAATTATCAACGGTATCTATTTTGAGGATTTATGTGAAACTGCTTCCCGAATGATCTCTGCTGATGAGTACTCAACTGTTCGAAATTCCAGAAAATTGTTGCTTTATGTTATGCATGGCAGAGGGAAGGAAATAAGAATCTAATTTGAGATAGATAATAGCTACGAATGTTATGAATATTGACGTAACAAAACTGTACACGTTTCAGAGAAGGTGAATTATCGTTCGAACTGATAGGCAAGCGATTCAGCATGATGAATATCATGATGTGGAATATATGCATATACACTCATCTCGCCATTGCTATGAACAGGGTCATTGCCATCATATTTCCCCTAAATGTTTCTCGCTTGCTGAGCGTTAGAAATACAGCTTTCATTGCTCTGATCTGTTGGACGATGGGAATCTTCCATGCAATGCCGTATTTATGGAGTGAGTTTTTCAATTGACAGTTTATGAGATTGGTGATATTCTAAAACACGAAGACATGCAAAGATTACAGAAAGAAGCATTCAAATTGAACTTCATTCACCCATTCCCTTCAAAAATAGGAAGTACAGTAATAGAAAGTGCACATCTTTACACTTCGGACGTATTATTGAAAACCTATGCGTAAGCGTTTTTTAACTCACAAGCAAAGGTGGCGTTACTTCATGACTCTGGAGGAAAGGAGTGCTCACTTAGATCTTGGAGTGAAAAAAGAACCGTCTGATTATCAAGGATATCTCTAAGAGGAGAACTAAACTCGCTATTCCACTTAAAGCACACATTATGAATATTATTGCGGCATTAAATAACTCATTTCATCGTCCACAAACATGAAATTCTTAGGACGAGGAAAAGTTTCTTAACACGCGCTAAAAATTCAAAATTTATAACAAAAATCAATTGAAGACAGCGGCAATTCTCTTCAAAATGAGGACCATCATTATCCACGACCTTCTGCAACGATGTGCAGCTTTCGGATGAACTCGAAATACCATTCCATGGGCTATGAATAAAAAAAATCCCTGACATGCCTCTTGCGATTGGCTTGAGCTTCAGTCAGCCGTGCGGATCTTAGAGAGGCTTCTTTCGAGCAAAGTCAATTTACTGAAGATGCTTCTAAACCGTCTTTTGAGCGATTCTATGTTTTGCTGTCAATTAAGGAGTGCTTGGTGACGATTCCGCATGCAAAGCTGAGAACAGATCTCTACCGTCCAATTTTAATGGCCGGCCGTAAAGGAATTGGTCTTCGAGACTAAAATCATTATTTTCAATTTTTTCTTACCACTTTCAGTAACAGTCACATGGCTCACAGTTCCATCAATCCTTCACCTTTGGCACCACAAATCTTCTTCGCAGCATTTCTTCTTGGCCGCTTCCAGCAATAGCATATCAAAGCTCAAAGCTCGGTTTTATTGCATCATCATCATTTGATATCCGAAGGGTAAACCAAAATTTGATGCACTATAACTGGCATTGCCGTTACATTTTCTTAAGGGAAATATCCTGAGATATTTCTATGAATTTCCAGTATCTGATACCGTGTGAAACGAATATGAAATAAGAAGTTTTTCGCGAGTGTTTAAGAAGTTTCTCCGCGATATGGTGATTGCATACTACTAACTTTCTCGGTAAACTATTTTATAAAAACCACTACATTCCTCGAGTCTTGAAACATGCATGACTTAGTCCCAAGTATGTTACAGTGTGGTGCCTGTACAAGTCTTTGGAGAGGTTTACTTCTACATTATATGCTGATCTCTTTTTAGCCGATAGTTGCTTCATGTTTCTGGATGAAACGGCGTGGACGTGGATGTTCGCCGACACAACTTGCGGTTATATCATTTCTTTCTTCACCGACTTCTGTACTACTCTAACCATTTTAGTCTTGATTCTTCTACTGGACTGCACCACGTTAATCTGCCTGAGAGTAAAGCACAAGGTCAGTGGTAAGTAGGTTGACTATTATCACTCATATCGTATGTGGTTAAGTGAATCGTCGAGACATCAAGCGGGCACAGTAAGATCTCTGTTTGTCTAAATCTCATGCAAGAGTATCCTTTTGGGTTTTACTCAATCTAGCAACTTGATATGAGCATCATAATGCTTAGCCCACGGTCTTAATGAAGCCTGGCCAACTGATCGGTGATCTTGTCATTGTGGATCTGATATTCCGACAAATCAAGTCTGTGACATCCCTTTCCCATCAGTTGTGATTCAAAAGTATCACATTTTCACTTCAGACTATTGTCAACGTCGTAGCATGTAGAACACTGTCCGTGATGTTTGATCGCTGAAGTAGTTTAGGTATTTGAATCTTTTCTCTTACTTAGGATATACGGGATACTCCTAATATCGCCTTTGGGCTGCGATTTAGATGATGCCGAATTGGATTTTCTATCATACCTACACAACCGCCAACTTTTCGATGATGCTATAGGGCCTGAAAAGTGGTGATTCTTGAAAATAAGGACAGGTTTTGAATTTCCTTTGTTCTCTTTGCTACATCGCTAATACTCCTGATTGATTCCAAGAATACTCACCTCCTTGAGTTGAAATTTGTAGGGAGGTGTTTGCTTCGGTCAGCGATAAATGCCTCACTACCGACAAATATTTTGGTAAGACTTAGTTAAAGATCAAGCTATTCAAAAGCGTTAGCCATACCGGCAAATAGTCATATCCCTGATTGATATTTTACTTTACTAGAATTAGATAAGTAGCACGCCGACGAAGATGTGATTATCTTATCATCGCCTTCCACGTTCAATTTGGGCTATTCCCATTCTAGAGAGACGTTCTGGAGAATGGCTATAAGTCCATGCGGAGAGATAGCATCGCTTTACTATACCTCTATTTTTACATAAATGTCAATATCATCACATAGTAATGTTGTTGTGATGAAATATTTATATGGATAACGACGAAACTTTCCATATTCAGTCGAGAGCATAAGATTTATGACTGCTTCTATCTAATCTGAATCAAACGCTTTATTGAGCTTGTGTAGAGCAGGGCAATAGAGCGAATTTTCACCGGTAAAAATAGCATCTTGGACATTCAAGGGAGAACGCATGGAACGACATATTCATCTTTCTTCATTTCGTAGGGGGAGATAACGAGCAAACTTTGAAAGGATTCGAATAGTAATTCTGAATGTTCATTAAAATATTATTTTGATGAGCTAACGGGGGCGACATGGCCGAGTGCTTGCGGTGCCCGTTGCGGCTGCGTGAAGCCGAATTCCACGCTCAACTCTCTCCAGCAGTCAACAATAGCGCCCGATGGAGCGCCACAACAAGGCTATTTTCGAGATTGCAAGGGGACTCGCTTAACGAATATTCCACGTCGTTCAAGAAGAAGACGAATAACGAATTAAATGTGAGAAGTACTGGGATCTTCACAGCGAAAATAAGTGTGATTACGGATCAAATAAAGTGGTGAAGGCGAACTAACAACATTCTTATAGGTTTATATTAAGGGGAACGTTTCGACGGTTTTACCTTCACCAACATCACAGTGATTTGTGTCAAGTGCCTATAGCAGCTTTTTTCCCTGCAATGTTGGGCTTCGTAGCTATCACATGGAGACGAACTGAGTAGGATGGACAACCCCAAAAATCAAACATTGTCCTTTTATAAGGAAATTTGGTCACAATGGAGTAATTTGACTTCACGCGGTTGTTAGCCTGAATGTCAGACAGTCTTTAGGTATTGTCTACTGAAACTGTTTGCTACCTTAGCAACAAATCCTTCTGCACTATTTGGGTTAGTAGCAGTCGACATGTATTTAACAAAGTAAAAAATGTAACTTTTACCGAGCCTCAGTATGGATGTTGAGGCAAGGACGCTACTTCATACGTACAGTAATTCATCGGATTTGATTCTTCTAGATGCAATGATTACGAGGGCCAACACCACAAGAATAACGACTACTGTGGGCAGCCACTCTACACATGTGCGTATTTTAGACACAAGAAGATTTATAACAGCCTCACATTAGCTCGTCAGCTGGAGAAAATATTGATTATCAGTGACGAAATCAAATGCTTGTTTTTGTTAGTTGAGGATGATTTTGACCGCTGATTTTCTAAAAGCAGTTCTTTGGGGGCGCCAGAGATTGATCATATTCGCTCTGTAATTGACGAGACTTTGACTAGTCTTGGAAATTTTCGTCTATTGTTTCGCAGCCTCAGCCGTAACTACTGCTATTCTCTCGTTGACATCCCCTTTTTTTCGCGTTTTTGCCGCGCTTTATATGTTCGAACGTGGACGGACGACTGTCCACGTTTGTGCTACTCAACAGCGGGGTTTGTGCATTCAATAGCGGCGGATAATGTTTCTGCGGCTAATTGTCTCTCAACGATATTAGAATTACCAACTTCCACTGCGTGAACGTGAAAATGTTGAAAAAGCCGATTGTTATCCTAGTCAATATTTTGAATAAGGATGTGTTCAGATGCTGTGTAGCAGTCCTCAGCCTCAGTTAACATTGTTATTGGTGGGATTTTGTGTTTTGAACGCACCAGATTTTTCCATTAAGCGAAATAGTGGGCCATGGACAAAAGAATAGATAGTGTGATTCCAAGAAAAAATTTTGGCGCAATGGTGAAGCATGTTAAGCAAAACTTTCGAGTATTTCTCAAATGTGAGTTATCATAAATGGTCTTAGTGCCATGGAAAACTCAATAAACAGCTTACACTGCTCGTTACAGTCTAATCTTAGAGTCTTACGGTGAAGATTTCCAGTAACTTCTCTCGGCACAAGCTTAGTGTCTAGCTCATAAATGATGGTTCAAAGAAGGTATAGTCGCCTTTGTGAAAGTTTCCTAAGTCCAAACAGAATACATTGACTTCGCCTTCGTCATAGAATAACGTCGATGCATGCACTACGAAACAACGAGGCCAGTATTGATTTACAACTCTTCAGCTCAACCAAAAACGTCTGATATAGAATCTATCTGTTCAAGCTATTCAATGTCCCCCGGCAATATCTAACTGGTAAGAGTTCAAGGCCGGCGATTAGTGCTTCCAGTTAGTCGTGCATTATGCTGCTAGCGTGCATCGCATCATGAAGTCCTCAACAGCGAACTGACATAAAATGACCGTGTATTGTAGGTATAAATCGTCGACTTTTTAGTTCCAGGTTCAGACACTGAATTTAGAGTTGCTATGACATTTCATTGCACTTGACGTACTCGTTTTAATCAATACTGCACTATCGATGGTCTTTGACTCAAAAGATTGGAGTTAACTTAATTGTTTTGCTTTTAATACAGAAATAAAAATTGCTCTGCTTTAGTCGTAACCAGATCATACGCACGAAACGCTCACAAGTACTCCTTGAAGCACACGAAAAGATTATTTGCCGTAGAGTGAATGCTAACTACGTCTCATGTATTTCCCAGTCACTTCATCAATCTTCAAGACGGCGAAGAAGGACAAATTTATTCAGAACTGGCGTCCCCTTATAAATTTAGCTAAAACAATTCAAAAGACAACTTTTCTTATTTTCGGGCATGATCAATCAATAGTTCCTTAAGATAAAGCTTCAGTTGAAAATATCGCTACATCGCTTTATTAACTGACCATCTCGGGGTGGTAAGTGGTCTTATTACTTGTCAATTTAAATTGTAAGGTAAGTAATTCGTGCAACGGTAGAGACTCACTAGTTGAATATTGAGCTCGGCATTCCAATTCAAAACCATTCAACGCATTCTGAACTATTGCGAGAGCCATCAAAACTTAATAACAACCTAGTATTCCTAGAAGAAGATTTTGGAGAAAGAAAACATAGAAGTTCAGCGATTAATTCCATCCCTTGGGATTTATTTATTGAGACCATTGGCTTTTGCTGAAACCGTCGCGCAGTGAAGGCCAATCATGAAGGAAGCAGTAGTTTTTGTTTTAGAATTTCAGTGCAGTAAAAATTTTTGTTTCCTATTAAGATGAAATTCTATAAACCCAATGCTATCTACACAAATATCGCTCAACGGAAAAGGCATCAGAAGGAAGTGCGCTTCTTCAAACAGGTAACCTTTTCAAGTAACCAGTGATTGAATTACATCAACGAGATCCAATAAACGAAAATCTTTTTAAATTTTGCAGACACTGTGCCAAAATGCGCTATTTTTTTATCAAGAAATTAGTGTTTACTGTATTTATCCACTATTCGGAAGCAAATGGGGAAAATTCTGCTTTGGTACATTCCCATGGGAGCTGTGTCACGCTCTCGATGGGTGAGTAAAGTATTATTTAACATCTTAATCTACTTTATGGGTGAATTTAGTGAGTGTTGCCTGTTATAACTCCGTAGGAAATCTTATTAGAAGAAGTAAGGTTTGATCACTTCAGCAAAAACTTTCTATCTGAGCAAATTTTGAACGGTGATCTGAAGAGATGCTATTATACGCAGCCAGTAAGGCTAACATTGGGAAGCATTTGGTCAATGAATTAGAAATTCACTAAAAATTTCTTATAGTTCAATCCATAATGGGAAAGGAGCATTGCTCTTGGTGAATTTTTCCTTTGATCGAACCATAAGTATATAATATCAAAAGATTTGCGGCTGCTTTATACTCCTAGAAATGTATTCTTATGATGGGTCCTTTCATTATTTGAGCGAACATGTCATGTGGTCTGGTAAGGGCTCTTGTACAGCCCCATACACGTGTTTCGTCCTTACAGAGTCGTCAGTCGGGCAGAACCCGTCGTCTTTCGATCTTTTTATTAGTCAGCTCTCTCGGGAGCCTGCTCTCGCTACAGAGAAGTATCGAAAACGAACGTTTTACACTCTATGTCAAATAAAATTTTCACCTAACACCATGTGCTGTGCACTCAATTGCTCTTTGGGGGTATTTTTTATCATATTATACCTTCATTCCGAGTGTTTTGTTGAGACCCGCATTCAAATTTCAATGCATCCTTTCATTATTATTTGAACTAACGTGACATGTGGTCTGGTAAGGGTCCCTGTATTCTTATGTATCTGATAATGTAGAGTGGTGTTAAAAAACATTTGGGTCATCCGGGATTCAAACCCAGATCTCACTACTCCCGGGAGCGCGTGCTGAGCCGTTGCACTATCAACACTCGTTTTGCACACCGCTTTTTTTTTTCACGCTACAACGCATTATCAGTCAACAGCCAACCCTCAGCAGTCTGGTACGCAATATCTGTCAACATAAGTGGGTTCAATACCGACAACGGCTGCTCAACCATACCGTTGAACGTTGGCTGTGACAGATAACGCGTTGTAGCGTAAAAAAAAAAAAGAAAGAGCGGTGTGTAAAACTAGTGTCGATAGTGCAACAGCTCAGCACACGTTCCCGGCGTGAGTGAGATCTGGATTTGAATCCCTGCTAGCGAAAATGCTTTTGCATACCATCCTACATTATCGGGTTTACTCTAAGATCATACCACCGCAAGGGGTAGTCAAATAAATGAATTCCGATTTATATATATATATATTCTGGGTAAATAATCCAACATTCCTTGTGAGCTTGATTTCATTGAAAACCGGTTGATTTACAGCTTCATCATTGTTTTGTTCCACTTTCGACTCTCTCAATTCGGTATTAAGACGCCAACTACAAAACAGCCTGCGGTAGGTAGCGATATCGCGTTTTTCAAGAATTGGACGCACTGGTTTTTACACTTTAAAACTGCTTCATTCATATACCCAGACTAAAATGCTTACAGGTGGTTGCCATCACTCCTCGCAACCGCGTGAACAAGCAGACATGAGCTCACTGAATGTGTCATAGAGGCAATGTAAAAATAGAGATTCTCTTTTTTTTTACGTTATTCTTTGTCACAATATTTTTATCATAAGCAGGAGATATTTCATTTATATCCTGCTGTATAAGTTTTAATCGAAAGTCTGCGAAATGGAAAATTGCACGCTATTCCGCTTGCCATTATTCCCTCGCGATAAGTATTAAGTATTGATCGATAAGTGTATCAATAGTGATCGATGTCGCTGTCAACGCCTTTATGCTATCATTAAGCGTTTGAAAGATTGACTTTAAACCAGAAGCGAACGGTACACAAGTCATTTAGCTCCTATAAATCCATTCTAATAAGCTGGCATGAGCTCGTTCTCACACTTTTGGTCCACAATAATTAACCCATTCGCAACGGCGGCCATTTTCTATTGACATGCCGTTAGGACATCGTGGTTGGAGCGCGATAGCAGTGGAATAAGGGCGCGACATTCTAGTTTTATGAAGCTACGGCTCTATTACGAATTAGATTCACATACTTTCTGCTTATTTCTGGTTTTTACGGATTCTGAGTAATCACATCTCATGGTCCCTTCGCACTCAGACTATACCAATCTCTCGAGCTCTAATAAAAAGTCCGCGCCCGCCATGTAATTACATTGTTGTGAACATGCAATGAGGTAGTCTATTTTGAACAAGAAAAATTGTCGATCAATTTTTATTGATTTTTTTCCGTTAATCAGCATTTTGGCTACAAGTGAATGCAAATATATGCACACTGCTCCGGAAGTATTGATTGTTCTGTGGCTTTGATATGTTCTTCTCCTACCTTATTCGGATAACATTCTATAGTCTCAATGGATGGTCAATTCTTACACTTTAATCTGTTGAATAAACGTTGTATATCTCCTGCAATTGTATTTTTGAGTCATATTGCCACTCGCGTGCTCTTGACAGAAATAGCAAATTGAAATCCAAGCTGATTCAAATATCATTCTAAAGCTAGTGCAAATCAAAGTTCCTTGTGATAGTGAAATGTTCTTCCTTTCTAACATATATTTATTTTTGTTATTCGGAAAAAATAAAATTAAATCAAATTATTTATTTCGAATAAAAATAAGTAAAAAACTTTTTGCATGAATTTACAATAACCGCTTAGATTATAATTAATCACAACAATTGAGTCTTCATAAATATAACTTACCACCACTTAGAGCGTTACAAGTAAACATATACAGGCTTTCTCTATTCTGTATTGCAATCGTTACAGGGGTCTGAAAGTCATTATCGTATCCATCTATTGTCATAGTGTTTCTGTGTCTTCTAAGCACCTTTTGGAAAAACGTTCTGATGTTTAATTCTACCCAACAATTCTTTCCAACAACTTGATCTAAATAGACAGTTGCTTTATAACTCTTGGGAAAAAAACTAGTTTCTGATGGTGATTTGGCGCTGAACAACCTAATATAATTTTTGATTAGAACGCTCGCTGACTGCGTGAAAAAATGCGGAAAATGACGAGGCTTCTCAACCTTACAATGGCCGAGTAGCTAGGGTACATACCAGCCCTTTATCTTAAGTGAAAGCCTACGTTGTACCCACAAGCGGCACAAATGTGGGAGAGTTATTCAATATTATCTCACTTTAAGCAGGTCTATCGAATCAATCCATAACATTACTCATTGCTGGGTGTTCATAAAATAAAAATAGGGCACACATAATAACTTACAGAGTCGACATTTTGCAGATGACTTCTAAAGGTGTCTTAGTTGAGTGAGGTTCAATAAGAAAGCGAATTGCCCTGTCATCTACTCTGCACAGAAGCAGGCAAGCATCCGGAAAAAATTCTCTTCGAAGTGCGCAACTATGTGATTTTGGCTAAAATGCCATTTCGCACATTCTATTTTCTAATGAGCATATTGCGTTTTTAATTTTTATGAAAGGCTTTCTATCACCTTAGTAGATGATGCAGTGTAGTAGATAACAAATTGATAAACAAAATGCCGATTTCACTAGTACTCAATATTCTTGTACAGTTAATCATCTAAAACTTAAAAACTCCTTGTCACGGCTACGTTCAGAGTATAAATGGAATAGTTTCGACCAGCATTTCACGGCATTCATAAAGAAAACAAATCCTCAAGCAGCAGTCAAAACGGTGTTTGAAGTGTTTGAATACCTCTTGTGAAGTATGAAAGCAGGGTGCCTTTCGAAAGATATTTTCCTTTATCGCATCCATACCAAAAAATATATTTTTAGCCCTTTCTAAACATTCCATGAATTATTCGATATTTCAAGTCTAGAAATTTGAATTGTGTACTTCATTTTCTGAACGGTTTTTGTATTACGGTGCAAGTTGAAATGATAATCTATTTCACACTCACGCAATATTCGTTAAGCAAAAGGTTTCCCTAAAAATTCAGCAATTATTGGATAGCACAAATTCCGACATGTTTTTCGGTTTTCAAAAAAAAAACTTTTTATTGGGCTGCAACACTGAAATCAAGATTTCATTTCATGTGCGGCGCGCATGCCTTGAGCCAGTATGTGAAAAGATTTCGCAGCATTGGCATTAACGCATCACCTTTTAATAACCATATGATAGCTGAGACCTCGAAAATTTCAATGGCGTGCTTGCTTTTCGACTTGAAGTTTCTTAGCGCTATAGTAGTAAGAACAAAATTGAGATGCACATTTAAGTATTTTTCACTGGACACAACTTTTCTTTCAGGCTTTCAATAAACTTTCGATAGCAGAAATTTCATCAACAAAAGCTGTTGCTTGCTTTTCAAGAAATACTTCTTAGTTCGTTGGTACAATTAGAACTATATTGGGTTCGCACTCGGCGCGCATCTCACGCCACATAACTACTGTGCTACGCGATCAACATTGCGCCGAGTACGAAACTCAATGTTCTTTTAACTGTAACATCATATTTTGAATCTGTTTCAAAAACCAAGCATATCATTGAAATCGTTAAGATTTGTGCTGCCGAATGGTTATTGAAAGTCCAAATAAAAAGGTGTGCCCAACGATCATCTGACATTGTTGGATGCTTGAGTGCCAGATAAAGTTTTATTTCTTCTATTGCAGCATAATATGAGAACCAACTGGAAAGAAAGATATGTTGTTCAAATTCTCGTGATCCGGGTTATTGAATGAATATTAAAGCGTTGAAAGAAGAACACGAAACGCGTTTTTTCGAATATGGGTATAGAAAAAGAAAAAGTACCCTTTCAAACACAAAGTTCTGAAATTTGCACAGCAAATTGTGATGAAGGGCTGTGCAGAATGAAATAAAAATCACTTTGGTTCTGCGCCCACATAAATGTCTTAACTTGACATTATGCAAGGCGCAGGAAACACGGTATTACGCTGCTCAACTCACATTGTTGACTAAATGAGGGAATCCCACTTTGACGGATTTTTACCAGCTCCAGAAACTGCTTCCCTTACGAATGGCACAAGTGGGAAAATTCAAATGATAGTCCAACATTTGTTACTGTACATTGTAGTAGCTCATTTGAATAAATTCGTTCATTGTTTCAAATTCATAGAATTTGACTTTAGCAATAGTAAGCTTCGGGAAATTCCTGTTAATAGACCCAGTAGTTGTTTAGATTGGTATGAGAGGCGTTATGACGAATATATTAGATGTGAAAATGATGATAGTTCTCGCCACCTTTGTTCATGAAATGTTTCCTCTTTGTCTCTCTACATTTTTTTCCATTTTTAGCTGGAACAAATGATTGATGACAGGCGAGGTGATTGACCAATAGGTATTTTGCTGGTCCAAATCCCGTTAAACGGAATTCCTCATAGTCGTTGCAGACACTGTGAATTGTTGGTAAATTTTGCTCGACAACGTTAAAGGAATAAAATTCTCCTTATTCAACCGTTTTTGGGAATGGCATGATGCTATGAATACACCCAATGATGTAGATTGATGTGTGAAACTTTTTGCGTCAACTGGGGCTCGAACCCACATTCCACCTTATCCGAGGCGCGTGTTGCAATCCATTGCACTACCCACATCTGTTTTGACACTCTTTATACGCCACAACGCTTCTATCTGTCATCAACCAACGGCTACTCAGCCCAAACCGCTGGCGGTTGGTTGGTGTAAATGCGTTGGAGCGTAAGAGGAGTGGTGGCAAAAGAAGTGTCGGTACTGCAACGAGTCAGAGGGGCAAAATGAGGGTTGAGTCCCTACTGACGCAAGAAGTTTTACACATCTCCACATAGTTGGATAAGTGCAAAGAATATTTTACATTTTAGTGCTTGAATAAGCCATCACATATATTCGCTCTGCATGGCTGAACTAATATAGATTATGTTAAATCTCATCGGTTGGAACTTGACATTAAGAGTGTAGCTTCGATAAACATACTTTTTTGAATTTCAGATCAGACATAGTACATCACAAATAGATCGTAAATGCTACGAACTAAATAAGGGTTGAGGAAAGTACGGTGATGATGTTTCAAAATATTCGTCGAAACAACTTCGTTTTTGAGAGAATCAACGGACGACTATCCACTTTACGACGTTGAATTGGGCTTGGTTAGAAGAATTACTTGTTATTTCAGACGAAAATCTACAAAGCACTTGATGTGAGCATAAGAAGTGCTTATTTGGTTAAGCTTTAAGACGTAGCCACGCATCGTTCTACTCATGTCGCAAAAGCATAGAGATTTAGCAACGGTAATCCAATTTTGTATAGTTCTCACAAGGCCTCTTACCAGATACGCTTTTTTCCAGACCTTCTGGCAGTTTTAAAAATAAAATGCTTCAGAAATCAAGCACAGTTCAAAGATGTCTTTATGAGATCTTCATTACCTAAGCTGCGAGCTTTTTGGCACCTTAGGTATTCACTTTTCTAGTTGGCGAAATTGTGTAAACTCTAAGAACCTTTTTCCAACTGACGAAATGTGTCCTAGGAATGCTTAGAATCTCATGGATAGAGGTTGAAATTCTTCACGATTTTCCAAATAATGTAAAATTTTGGAACATAATTTATACTGAAATTGGAGATCAGATAAAAAGTTCTAGAGTTAGTTGACCATAAAGAGAAACTAAATAATGTTTTTCAGAAAGTAGTGCTTGGTTTGCTCTCAATCAGTACTGCTATGCTAACCGTGCCAATCCGGCATTAAGGAACTCCTTCGGTCTGTTGTGCCTCTCAGAAAGCATAGCCAATATGATTTTTCTACTAATCTTCGTTTTCTGGATCACTCCGATTACATTGTGTAAATGTTCACTGATATCGTCTTCGATAACTTTGTGATAATGACAGAGAATCTAAGTGCATTAGATTTATTCTTACTTTTGATAATTGCAACATAATTCTATACCAGTGAGCTGGGCGAATGATCAAGTGCATTAATTTGCGAATTAGCTGATTGTCGAGTAGCGATCTTCTCAAGAGTAAGCTGATAAGCTACTTCAAGGGACCCATGACTTCTGATAGACTGACAGCTTGTAGTTTAATCAATTCTTGAGAATGAGATAAAAATTTTTGACAATAACTAATTCGCAACAAAGCGTTCCATAGTCTTGGAAAAGCACGAAATTCTTAGCTGAGCTCGGAAAAAGTGTAAAATTTTGTTAAAAATAGCCGTTAGAGTTTGATTGAAATTATTCTCAATAATCAGCGATAGAAGTCTTAAAATTCAGAGTCCATATATTAATTCTGAGGTTTGCTATTTTGTAGCAACGGGCAGAAAACGTATCGTACGTTACAACATTAGCGATTCCTTCGGGCTCAAAGCCTCTTGAAGGCGGATCTCGGGTGTTTTGCAGAAGCATGAGTGTGTCAACCTTCCAAAGTAGAGTGTCATAGGTTGGAAAGTAATCACTCTCAATAAGTGAATGCGTGTTTCAGAAGGACTTTATTGTGAAATTAAAATTTCGTGGCATTCAAAAAAATAGCTGATATTATTGAATAAATGACTATTTTCTTCTGTTTAGCCGTCCCGAGGTGTTATTGATATATTTTATTGAATACCAGTGAAACATACAACAATGAAGTTAGTAATGTAGCATGAATATACAATATTCGAGGTGGCTAAAGTTTCAGAGGGTCGCCTTCTGCAGAGCTTGGAAAGATCATTTTGATCCGCAATCCACCAAGCCAAAACCTTCATATATAACAGGGAACGTTAGAAATGAATTGTGGGTCGCATAGTAAAAGCTTCATCTTAAAACACTCATCGCTTTGATGTTTTGGGTCTATCAATTATTCATTGAAGACCATTAGCATATGCTATGCACTATGCACGAACCTCAAGTGGCTGGTCTCCAATAAATAATTGCTAGACCTAAAACCTCAAAACGGTGAGTGTGTTGAAATTAAGTTTTTACTATGCGATCCAAAATTCATATCCAACGTTTTCTGCTAGGGTTATGAGGTTCTGGCTTACTGGATTGTGGACCAATATGATCTTTCCAGGCTCTGAAGAAAGGGACCCGTCGAAATATTAGCCACTTCGAATATTGTATATTCATGCTGTATTACTAACTGTATTGTTGTATGTTTCGCTAGTGCTCAATAAATAATATCAGTAACACTTTGGAACGGTTAAGCTGTAGAAAATACTCATTAATTCAAATCAAACTATGCCGAGGTTAATAGATAGTCGGTCTTGGGAATTATTACAAACTGGTAGTATCGCTGATAGCGGGAAAAAAGAGAATAAGAATTAAGTCCTAAAATTGAGTGGATGCTATAGAGACTTCAAATGCTAACGCAACAGTCTTACAACATTTAGTGAAAGTGAATTATCGACGGAATCGATAAGCAAACTGCTTGTCACTATGAGCGTCATGATCTGGTATGCATCCATCTATACTCACTTTGCCATCTCCGTGAACAAAGTGATCGCCATCACATTTACCCTACAAGCTGATAGATTACTGACCGTGAGGATCAACTCATTCATAGTTCTGATCTCCTGGATGCTGGGTTTCTTCCGTATAGTGCCGTTTTTTTATGGAGTGAGTTCTGTTATTTTGTAGCCAATGAAATGGGTTATGCCAAAAGCGCAACAAGCGACAACGAGTGCACTTACAAAAATATGCACGTTGAGTCCTATTTGCTCATTTTTCCTCAGATAAATTAAGAATAGAGTGGAGAGACGCGTGCATTTCAACCAATTGAAAATAGATTTTGTCAAAGGCTGATCAACAGCAAAGTTTGTCATCTTAATCGACGAGTCAGGTAGCATTTGTCGACCTCGCGCTAAAAGAGTGCTCAATCAGCTCAACTAGTCAATCAAAAGATATCCACTAATGTGGGCATCTCCAAATTACACTAAACACGGGGGATTACAGCAGAGGTGATATGATAAATTATACTGCAATAAGGAGTACTTGAGTTTTTTTTTCCACAGTAGACAATGTGGGTGCATACAGTGAACCATCATCACCACGTCTTATCACAACTGACTTTCTCGATTATCGAGTGTGCTTGCTTCGAATTCAAACATTTTATATTTGGTGTCTGCAGGTTTGTTTTTTTCGCAGAAACCTTCTTCACAATAAATCCGATCTTGTTTCAGCCAAAAGTTGTTTCACTTTTTATGATACGACGAAGTGGACGCGAATGTAATCCGATACATCTTGCTGTTACATCATTTCCGTCTTTATCGGCTTCTACACCGCTAAAGTCGTTGCAAGTTTGATTTTCCTACTTGATTGCATCATGTTGGTCTGTTTGAGAGTCAAACACAAGTTTAATAACAAATAATATAACCGTGATTTTTCACATCACCTGCCGTCCCGACGATGGTCGCATGACTCGATTGGGCTTACGTAAAATATCTATTGCCGTTGTCGCATGCAAGGATAATGCGTGGGGCTTGCCTGCTCGCTCCAGAAACTCGCTGGTTATCATATCCTTTTTTCTAAATTTACCTCGACGAAATCTGACTATAGAGTAAGTGATAGTGCTGTCATGCTATCGGTTTTTCAAATAATTCATTCGTTGTTGAATTAAGTCTATAAGTTATCGTTTAGGCATTCTATGGTTCATCTGATCTTCGGTATTTTAACTTACAGATTAGCATCTCTGGCACTTGATCTAAGACGGAAATTCAGTTTTCGTTCCTTAATGCATAGTCCGGGTGCTCCTATAATCATTAATTTGACAGCTTATACTGCAAGTCTAACTGATTTTTCGTCCTTTTTATGTGGAGACCACGTTTCCGAGACACACTAAGGCAGGAAAAGCTGTGTGTTCAGTTCAGCATGGAACTGTGTACTTTATGCTCTCTCTACAAGATCTTCGAAAATCATCGAGGCCTTTTGAAACCGCTCGCTTTCTCCTACTCTACTCTAAAGATAAGTTCTATTGACTTTTCAACCCAGATAGGTGTAATGTGTTCGAAGTTGTTTATTTCGCTCTGAATAAATAAGGCATATGAAACCAGATCTTCTTTCGTGAGTGCCGCTTTTCATAAACAGTCAAAACTCAATTTTTCTAAAAGTATTCTGAAGTTGGAAGACATTCTTCCAACAAGTGTTAATGCTTGATTTGTACGAATGATGCCATCTGTAAGGCGATTATTTTGTAAATGACGACCATCTATTCTCGCTCCAATTTTGACGTAATCTACTGCATGGACGACGTTTTGAAAGGCGGCAGCAAACAATGTTAGAAGAGCTACATCGTCTACCGAGCCTCTTTCTTGAGTTGTATAAAACTCCTGTAAAATGATGGTATGTTTGATACAACTTTCAAAAGAATTTTTGCATAATTGTTAAGGACGTTTTGGTTACGAGGACCTTAGTGGCTTCTGCTTGAACTGACTTGAACCCTCAAAGGGACTCATTTAGGTCGATTGTGTGATACATAGAGATCTTCTGCACTTTCGCAAGACATCAATGAGACTTGTTTTCGCTATGACGAGTCTTGAGCACTAAATCTCTTTCGGAACCGTGCCTATTTTAGTCCTTCGTTCGGCGTTTTTTTCAGTGAACATTGCTTAGGTTTACTTGACTGTTAGACTAATGGGCGGCAGATCGCGAGCATACTGGGATATTGTTTTTGTATCTTTCTTTCTATAAAAGAACACGGTTTGGTTGATATTCAATTGAAAGAGCATCTTGTGTATTGGATCACACATGGAGAAACTGGGCCATCGCATTGCTGAGAAATGGTAGCAGATTCTCCATCTGCTTAGATTATATCCTTTTTGAAGCAGATGTTATATCGGTTCTCACCGACGAAGTGGCATGTTAGATAGCAGAAAGAAGAAAGTCGGGGAATAAAGAGAAAATCTTTCATGCGATAAACTCTTCCTCGTTAATTTCATAACGAGGTAGGTAAGTATAACCACTCACCCGTAACGTCGGACCTCGTCATGAAGGTCCGGGGATCTCTGTAAGGTGTCTCGTGGTGACTGAAAAATTATCATACAACTCTACTTGCTGAGTTTCGTTTAGTATTATAACATCATTTGCATACATGACTATTTATTACCTACGTAAATGCGTGCGACAATAGGAGTTCACCATAAATATTGCTTTATCACCTTAAGAATATTCTATGCTTATGTTTTTGTCATCAGCTGTCATGACAACATATTTCCAACATATCCTTTATCACAGCGTAGACCAGTTTTAACTTTACGTAAGGATCACCAGAGAGGTTCATTACTATATTCGGATATCTGCACGGTCCATCTTCACACAATGCGCGAGCTCCAGCACAATTTGCATTCATTGCGCCACAGTAGCTTCTCACCAACTGAGCAGGAATTCGACATTTCCATTAAAAAACGTCAAGTCGACTGTAACGTTGCTAGATACAAATATTGTTTGACGGTAACCTCCTTTTGATGAAATCGAATTTCATCCTATGAAAAGATTCATGTTAAATTTTTTACGAGGTCGGTTGACAATTTTTATCAAGACCGTAGCTTTTTGAAATCAGATAGATTGATAGCTAGAAGTAGAAGAGGAAATTTTATCAGGAGACCTTTGTCTAATAAAAACCTTGTGTCTTAATAGGAGGACATTTTGTAACACCAATGGAATGTCCACAAGTGTCTTTCAGAAAAAAACGATACCAAATGGAAGTGCGCTTCTTCATACACGTAAGACGTCAGGTAAACATTGGATGAATTATGTTGTCAGGAATCCTTAAACGAGATTCCTCATATCTGTTCTAGGTCATGTGCCAAAATGTGTTATTTTTCTACCAAGAAATTAGTATTTGCTGTATTTGTCCACTAGTTTCGAGTAGATGGGCCGTATTCTTCACTACTTTCTTCACGTGGGAACTGTACCGAGTGTTTTAGGGGTGAGTGCAAATTAGTGTGCTTTTAACCTGCTTTGTAGGTGATTTTAACATAAAACGTCTATCGTAATCCTATAAGAAATCTTGTCTCAGGAAGGCCATAGCACAGAAAAGTCGGGAGACCATTACGAAGTATTCTTATGTTATTATGAACTGTTTTTGAGCAATTCGATGGTGACTATTCGTCCTCGCAATTATTTTCGATACTTTCGAAGGAAGCCTTTCATGTGCAAAAATTTGTATCGATGATGGTTTATGGGAGAATGCTTCAATGCACAATGATTAAAACTGAAATCAGGTGGCCTTTTGTTTGCAAAAGTCGTATTTCGACGATGCCAATCGGTAACAAGAGTTGCTCTTGTTTGATTTTTTTCCTTATGTCGAACTGGAAGTGGTAAAAGAAGAAGACATATGAATCCTTCTATCCTTCCTAGATTTTTGTTTTGCATCTGCTCAATAATCTGCTCGATTGAAAGCGGCAGATTATCTAGCATGATTTATGCTATTAAACTGAATTTATAGCTTGCTAATTTACAACTTAATCATCTTTCTGTTCCATTCGCCTCTTTCATATCGGTATCCGTTCAGTGCCCACACAACTGCTAACGATAGGTAGTTGTCTCGTTTTTCTCGAGAACCAAATGCAATAATTACCACATCCAGACACTGTCTTGTCTGATTATCCAAAACGATTTGCTTCACAGGTGGTTTATCTCATCTCTCACAAATGAATGAACAAGCAATTGTGAAGTCATCGAGTGTGTTCTGGCTCGAGCGTCGATGAATGAGTTGAAATAGCTATTTTTGATAACATTCTTGATTATGATATTTTAATGAATTCTGATGATGTTTCGATGATACCTTCATAGTAAGAATTTCACTTAAAAATGGTGAAAAACTTGAAAATAGTGAAAAGGGAAAAGTGCACCGCTTTACATCAGCCACACTTCAGCCGTAGTTAGGAAGTATTGGTTGATATAAATATCAGTATGACTAACATCTTTATTACTCTATCTATCGATATCAGCTTAGTCCACGATAAGTCTGTTGGATGACTCTACAGTGCAAGTCATTTCCGAGCAATCTAGAATTAAGATGAATAAACATATGTGTCTTGTCGATTCAATCTTCTGAGCATTTTAATAAAAGCCTTAGTGATAAAAAATTATCAAAGCTCATTTCCTTCTTATCTCCTCTGACAGAGTCAGATATAAGCATTTCAATATCCATTTTAAAATGCACCACTATGTGGCGTTGTGAAGCATGTTATATAATTTGCAATCTCCTTGTATGTAGCTTTTCACAAACTTGAGTTTTCATCACTCCGATGCGTGTACGACGATGCAGACCTAGCCACGACACGGCATAAGAATGAAGGTCGAGTTTCGTTAAGCGATTTCGGTTCATGTATAGGGTGTTGATTTTGTTGTATAAGTGTATCACGTAAAACTAATCATGATCGATTCGAACAAAACAGTCGACCATGACGTGATAAGCTTGCCAACGGTTGTTCGAAGAATTTTAACTCGAATCATCGTCTACAACAAGGCGCTAATGAGAATTGAGACGTATCTGTGAGTTGATTTTGAGCTACGTGTTTAACGCTTCGGAACTGTAAATAGTGATTTTGATATATGCGATGGTCTATCAAACAGACCGTACATACGGATTTGAGTGCTTACGCTTTTTGATATCGTATTTCGTCTCACAGAGCTTTTTGGCAGACTTTCTGGAGTCGATCGATAGTCAGTCTTGAGTGTGTCTTGAGTGCTGGCTTTTCTCTCTACGTAGAAATACACAAAATCGCACAATTTTCTTAGCTAAGCAGATGCGAAGTCCTCAAAAGTACTCTTCATTGCATACAGTGATACAGGACGATAATAATGCAACGGCCAACCTTTTGGCGATTTCGTCTTTTCCAGAGTCTAGAGAGGTCAAGCTGATTCACAATCTATTCGATCAGACACTTTCGTAATTTTGGCAGAAAATCGTATTGGATAAATTTCTGAATAGATTATAAAGAAACTTCTTTTCAAATAGCCATCGTTCATTTTAGTCTACTAGAACGTTTCAAACCTTTTAAAAGCCTGATATGGCATCTCTTCTGGTAGACATATCTTTCGGCTCTCTCGCAAGCTCCATCAGTACCACATGCCATTTGGCTGCTCTCCCATACTATTATTAGGAATCATGACCGAAAAAGTATCACTCCTTGCCAAGTGAATTATTCACTTGATGTTGCGTTTTTTCGTGATTATCGATTGTATGGTTTACGGCTGTCATGAGAGATATGCAACACTAGCAAAAGCTTTCGATTGACTACCCTGAGGCTGCTCTTAAAAATTCAATATAATGTGATAGAATATTTCAAGCCTTTCATATTCGACCTCTGGAAGGCTTACAACATTCTGTTAACTGATGTTTCAAAGTTTTGTTTCCAAAATATTTCCTGGTACTTTTCCGTCATCGTTACACATTTTTACAGCCATTTGAGCCTCGCTTGTGTCATATATGATACACTCATTGCCGAGTCACCTGTGAGAAAAATTGCATTAGCGCTCGTTCCACACAGCTTGAGTATTAATATTTATGTTTTAAGGAGACATTAGCGTGATTAAAACATGGAAAATCACGGAAAAGACTTTCTATAAGGCTTTTTTGTAGAAAAAAGAACGTTAATGTCTCGAAAATTTGCTTATGTTTAGGCGAGAAAATCACAACGTTATGAAAAGGAGCTATTCAGTTGCTATATAACACTTTTTTAATTTCTCTACGCTCTTCCAATCGTTGGATAAGCCCAAAATCCTGATTCAAATACTAAGCTTGATTGATGAAAAACTCTCGTGGTACGTTCTATTAACGGTAAAAGACAACTTAATTTATGAAGATCAACGTAATCTCACACTTGTCCATTTTATAGACCTCGTTCCACACAAAATGTATCGATTATGATAGTATATCTTGAGTCTATCATGTGGTATGTTATGGCACTTATACAGTGTCAGACACGTGTTTCTGCATTGCAACCGCATCATAACGCGGTGCCTTTCGGTTCAGCCCATTCCTTGCAGGAAGATAAACTTCTGAATATAAAAAATTTGACGGCAAATAAACAAATCAGATGATACAATCCCCAACACTGCAGTGGCCAACAGTCGATCGCTCATAGCTGGCATGGCTGTCATCTCATGTGAG
Organism: Parelaphostrongylus tenuis; assembly: GCA_019055375.1. Taxonomy (NCBI): domain Eukaryota; kingdom Metazoa; phylum Nematoda; class Chromadorea; order Rhabditida; family Metastrongylidae; genus Parelaphostrongylus; species Parelaphostrongylus tenuis. Next base: position 58,675 of record JAHQIW010005577.1, on the reverse strand, counting down.
GTGAAATGTTTTTTTTAGCGTTCATTCCTTTATATACAAAATCTATCGCCTTACAAGGGATTGACTGAATCGAAAGGCACCGTGATACGGATGAGGCTGCAATGCCGAAGCGCCTGTCCAGCATTGTACAAGTGCCATAACAGACCTCTTGATAGGCTTAAGATATGTTATCAGGTAACGCAGTGTTTTGCCGTAAGAAGTTCGCTGTTTCGACTTTACCAGAGGAATTGTTAGTACTTATATCGTAAAATTTCAATTCTAAAAAGATTTTATTGACTTAAAAAGATTGAGAAATACTGATTGGCTTCTAAAAAGATATTCTGTATGATAGTAACACCAAGATATCCTAAAATCTTCAATCTTCAATGCGGATTGTGCGGTGCGCAGTTGCACCCTGTGGAATTTTCTCCATTTTTTGCTCAACCTTTTTTGCTGAACACAGTCTTTTTCACTAGACTATTAGTAATCGTTCTAGCTTGAGAAACGAAAACTTTAGCATTTGCTCTAGTTTTTAGAAACTATTATAACACGATTTCTAACTGGAAAAAACTTTCTGAGTGCGATGCTTGAACTTCGCAGTGGATTTTCTGAAATTGTGTAGGAAAAACTTCATTCAAAACAAATCTTATTGCTGCAAAAAATTTAGTAAAAAAACACTAAAGAGACTAATACTGACGTTTATGAACAAAAAGGAACGCCCCAGTTGTCTTGAAAATCTTCAGTTTTCATTACGTAAACTACATCCTTTCGAACACAACGCATTTCGGATCTTTTTTCACATTTCTCGACGACTTTGTGGAACTCTTGTCGAAACACTTTTTTTTATGTAATGCACCACTTTTAGAAAAATCATGTATGAACAAGCTTTCAGTCTGTACCCGGATTCCCCTCGATAGAATTCAAATTCAAATTGAGGAGTAGTTCTCTAGAAACAACTCATGCCTTTGACCTTCATCCATATATGCTTACAATCAAAAATATTGCTCAACATTCAACAGCAACAGGAAGCAAAAACCCAAGACCAGCTTTCTACTTATTGTGGGATCTTAATAGCCTCTTAATTCCAAATCGTAATTTTCATTGTCTAAATCAATGCTCCCAGACCCGCATGTGCCACAAGAGCATGTTTGCCATGCAATTGTTGACTTCGCCACCAACATTCTTATTGTAACTGCTTGGCAACAAGTGATCGAGCACGGATTTTGTTGTATTTAGCTAAAGACATCACAAAATCTTTCACTCAAAATATAGACTTAGGTATAGTTACTTCTCTCTGCAAGTTTCACGATTATGAATTTTATGGTGGTGTGCAAAGACTTGACACTTTTTGCCTAAAATATCTTGCTAAAACTGGGAAATACATTGACGTGGGAATACATTGACGATCAAACTCTCTTTAGCGGAGAGAAAAAATTAAATTTCATTATAAAACTATCACACTACCAATGAAATGCGCCCGGATCACTCGGCGATTGCGTCGCGTGAAGGCCAAATATCAAAGTGCCATTTGGAGGATTATTAGAGCGATTCTTATTGAAGAGAGTTATACACAAGATATTTCAATTTTCGAAGGTTCTCTCGTAGATTTCAAAAATGTCCATCTGGAAAGGCCTTCTTACTGCTTTATGGCATTAAAAATATTAGGTCGTCACATGAGTTTTGGCACATGTACAATTGATACCAAATTCGTTAGTCAGAAGTAATTAGAATTTCTTGAAATTGGTATCGTTCAATTGCGCATTTTTGCGAACTTTTTGGTATGCAGCTTGACTATACTAACTTAAGATGGGTTATATAGGAAACAAATTCACTTGTGACTCGTGGACGAATGGCGCGTAGAGATAAATGCTACTGAAACGACGCGCAAAACTAATAGAGCCTCCTGTAGACGGTCCATGCATATTGATCCTCCAGCCTGCTTTTTCTGGCATTAAACTTTGCAAAACACTTCCTGGCCGTCTTCCTAACTGTATAATCTCCCCAAGCTCCAATAGTCTCTCGCATCACTAAATCTCATGACCAAAATAGTGCTCCTCCAAACCTGTAGAGGAAAGCTCTTCAAAGTAATCTCTCACCTTGAAAAAGGCAAACGCAGCAATCAGAAAGTGCTCAAAAACCGTGCTGTAGAAATCTGCCGTAATCGTAATCCACAAAACGCGTTGCGCTTTCAAATTACTCGGAAACACCTGTGTGGGCGACTATGAGCAAAAGAAGACTTTGTGATTAATATTAGAGGAGCAGAACGCTTGAGTGCGATTGCAGTACGCTGGACTCTTCATATGGCATGCGGTTATGACGACATTGCCGAAACGGGTAGACCACCCATGTAGAGAAACACTTAGGTCGGAAGTCGAATAGTCAAGGAAGAGTTACTCTATTCGTGCACAGGATAAAAACACACAACAATGACTAATTTGAGGTGGTTGTAAGAGATGCAGCTTCTTATTTCACTAACCTTTCCACCTAAGTCAGGTTCATTGTTCATAGTGTATGTGCAGCACACAGCTGACCATACTCCGTTCGGATTTGATAGGATCGCTTTTTTTAATGAGTGGATTTTTGAATTAGATTTTAAACATAATTTCCATGGAGTTAATGGGTGTTAAGTGAATAGTTAACCATAATATGAACTAGTGGGGCGCAGGGGCCGAGTGGTTGTGATGCTCGTCACGGCGAGTGTGGAGCCGGGCTCCACTCCCCCTCCCCCCTTCCCCCAACTGTCGCGGACCATCCAACAACAACTCCCGATGGAACGTCGCGGCAAGGCTATCCACGAGGTGCAAAGAGACTTGCTCAACCAGTATTTTACGCCGTTCAAGAAGAAAACGAATAACGACTTGAATGCTAAAAGTACTGAAGATTTGCATAGTGAAAAAGGAGAAGGCTGTAATGACAGATCAAATAAGGTGCTAAGATGAAATAGTACGTCTAGACTTCGAGCGATGCGAATTTATTGAGACGTAGACCATCGTCTCTGAGGGAGGAAATATTGAATGGTATGCAGAATATTCATTCTTCGGGTGATCCGAGTAATATTTCACACAAAGAGAGGTCTGGCAATTGAGTAACGACTGACACCCAGCCTAGCTACTATTTCAATGTCCGAGGTGAAGCTTGCGTGATTGATTTTTGGCCACTGTTTTATTGTAGATGAATAGGTGATTGCTTTGCTACCTATTCCACTCAAGAGGTATTCGTACAAGTGTTTTGAATTGTTGAATGAACCGTCAGAGAAGACAAAATCAACCCGCTGGATACTAAAAAATGACTGGCTTCATTTTGTAAGCGCACAAATTAATCTATCTGATAACGGCTACATTAAGAGTGCTAAAAAAAAACATTGTAAAAAAACATCCTAAATCATTAACTCTCCTCTCATCTCTCTCCTGCAAAAAGGCTCTTTGGAAAGATTGCGCCAAACAGCTGTTTGTGCACGATTTGGAAGAAGGAAGAGAATAGAATCTCTGAAACTGGATTAGGAATTAAATAACTTCTAATGGCTGAGAATTCGCAGCTCTTCCGTATAGGTGTGGAGAAAATGAGGCACCTTGAAATATCCATTCCAACAATAGCAGAGTTTCTTTAGTTTCTGCTTTATTTTTAAACGATATATGTATATCCATATTATTTTCGTTCAAGGCAGGCTCAGAAAAATCCGCAACGGCTTTTGGAATACACACAAAACTCTGAGATGTTATCTAGTCCGTAGTAGCTCATATGACCGTCTACGCGCAACGAAAACGGGCAGGCCAGTTTTGCAATCACATAAAAAAAAATTTAGGCAGGAAGGACAATTTTAGACCAGGTACTCCGGCAGACTCGCATAGGACACAAGCACATAACTGAGATGTTTCTAAAGTTGAAGTCGCCACCTTCGCAGAGGAACTCAAAACATCAGAGCGTAACATTCAAGAAGCGCTTTTGATTAATGCCACCAATGCAATCTTGAGCTGCAGGAAAGAATGCCTCTTAATCACTTGTGATATGGCACAGTATAAAGGACTATTTTGATGCGAGACGTGTATAATGAGTCTCTAAATATATGCCCATGATCTCTACTTGATAATTCAGTAGATAATTTAAGAGAAGTTTTGCGTATTGAAGACTGTCTTGTGATTGATGTGATTGAAATCAAGGTTTGATGTGAAATAATGTGTGGTTGGGTAGTGGGTTGTCGATAAGCTGATTTTTCTAGGCTATTAAAAAGACAAAACCATTGAATCGCCAGTTATATAAACAGAATAAATTATAAAAACCTCGTGATTGACCCAAAAAGATAAATTAACTTAGTTACTTGAATACTTGGAGGGCCCATCCTCATTGATAGCAGGCCCCGGCATAGCTTACATTCGGTTCCTTTTCGCGCGACTACCGCCCATGGTGGTGGTCTTTTCCGAGCACGGTGACGAACGGAGGCCCATTCCGTTAATCCAAATCCGTTGACATCAGCGGATGCAGATGGTTCACGGTAGCCACAGACACGTCCTCCCACTGTTTCGGTGGTATTTCAAGAGGTGGATGCCTTATTTTGGAGTCCACTCCATTGTTCTACTCGTTCATCTGTCATTTATTCCTTTTATGAAATGGCCAGCTCATCCGTGTCTCGCTATCGATATATATATATATATATATATATTCTGGTTAATGAAGATTATGTGTCAAAAAACCGTGGCTTCTAAAGGTAATACCAGAAATGCCAGCAGCTTTAAGAAATCGACTGTTAATTACTGCAAGGTCCGGTGCCATGTCATTGGCCATAAAATGATATGTTATCCGTGGACAAAATGAATTTCCATTTTATACGCCGTGCAACATTTCAGTCGGCGATTCCTTTATGTAAGGGGGTCCCTACAGAAAGGGATTGTCTCAGACGAAAAACAGTGTGCCACTGACCAGGATGCAAGGCCGAAACACGTGTATTGCACTGTAGAAGTGCCATAACATACCTCTGAAGGCCCAAAATATGCTGTTAGAATGTATTAATCTTAAGCAAGGTGCTTAATAATAACAAATATAAAGGTGAAATGGCTTTCGAACATCGGAGCTGCACAAACCGGCTAGACGTTGTGAGTACCTGATACTACTGGATGTCTTAGTCTAAACGAAGTAAGTGGAACGCTGGCTTCTTGACGATGATGTAGTATCAGCTCACGTCTCGGCTACATAACGAAGCGCTGGGAGGACTGTCGAATCGAAAAGGTGGAGTGGAGTCCGCTAACTGGTCGGTGATTTTTTGAGAATCCCAAATGCGGTTCTTGATGTTCTTCTCCATGTTCATTGAACGTCCAAGATGCACGTACGAGGTGGTCTTCCTGATCAGAGTACCATCCAACTCGATTTGCTCACCTCTACACCATGAATTCTTCATCAATTGAGTTTTCTTCCTGTTCATGCGTGATCCAACCTTTTCCCTTTTTATTGAATGCATTGTGTATCGTCTTTGCTTCACTGATACTTTTCGAAAAGACGGAAACATCGTCCGCAAAATAAAGATTTGATAGGAATTTTTCATTACTCCGTATGTTTTCCTCTTCCCAATCGATCGATTTCATCATCCAGTGAAGTGCGGCGGTAAACACCTTTGACGATGTAGTATTCGTTTGTCGAACCTCTTCTTCACTAGAGGTGTGGTGAGGGGTCGATGAAAGAGCCATATTTTCGTGTTGCAATCACTATAGCAGTCTGCTGATGTTCGTTCATAGGATGAGGCTATATTTTGTTCAACGAGTACTGATAGGGCTGCATTCTCTACGCAGCTATCAAACGCTTTCTCACATCCGACAAAGATTATAACAATGAGCACACGGTATTCCCAACAGATTTCGCTGGCCCGTGACACGGTTCAGATGTGTTCCATGCAGCAGAATCACTTACAAAATTCTACTTGTTTAACTGGCTGTGCCTCCTTCGAGACCTTTAATATGAGGAAAAGGATGAGCTTTGCAAAGAGCATGTAGAGTACACTCAACAAGCATATTAAGTGACATCTACGAATATACCTACTCTGACCTTTTTTAGGCAGAATGACTGTGCGCGATGTCCTTCACTGGTTTGACTTTTCTTCTTGCTAGACATATGACGGCGTATGTCTTGCGAAAAGTACATACAGGTTGAGGTCACCAGCTTAAGGGAATCAGAAGTAACATGATCAGATCGTGGAGCTGTGCCTCTCCTCATGCTTTCACTTTCCATCTCAGAGGTTATAATATTGGGTAGTTTCCCACATGTGAGGATTTCGAGGTCCGAAAAAGGGGTTATGAAGGGAAGAAGATTGATATAGAGCTCTTTTGCTGCCAAATCCATACCGTGACTGGATTCAGTAATGTTCAGTAATGATCACATTTCTATTTATTAGGGTGATATCGGAACATAATAGCTGTAGAGATCCCGACGGTATTTCCTCGGACTAAATCGTCTTATTGCTGCTTACAGTAACTTTTTCTGCTCGCATCGATGTAGATCCCCAAAAATCTACAGCTCGCACTGATTATCAGCCAGTTAGGTGTGTTGAAAAAAGTATCAAGTCTTAGTTTCCTTCTCATTTCAAGCAACTCCTTAGCAGCTGTGGAGATGCGATTAGAATTTTTTGTTTTAGGAACTGTAGGCAGTTCACCGTTCTCGGAAAAAGAATTGTCATCGATGAGACAAGCGGCGAACATAAGTTTACAAGACGTCTCCGTTTTCGCTGCGCTCTCCCATCCCGAGTTTTCATATCCTGTTTTCGTTTTCACTGGCCTTTCGTTAACAATGAGTTTTTCAACTTGTCGTAGAATGAGACTCTTTCGCTCTCAGCATCTTTGAAAGTTGGTAAGTAATAGCTAATGATACAAATTTTCTGGCACGAAAGTTGGAGACGAAGTCCTGCCGGTCGCTGTGATAGGGCGGAGTATGAAATGACTAGATGGCAGTCGTGTGGATGAACGAAATGTCGGCGTCTCCGACATCTCGTGGAGGGAATTTCGCTTCAAGAATGGCGAGAGTTCCGTTTTATAATTGTCTTATGTCGGTTTTCCTGCTTGTCGCCTCCTGCAGGGCCATCACGTGAAATTTTATGTCATCATAGGTGTCATAATGTGCGTAAAGATTGATGTCTGAGAAAGCTGTTTTGGCGTTACCAGTGCAAAGCAGGAAGTAGTCCGCATAAGCAGTCGTGGGCGCGTTTGTTTCACCTCTTACCAATGACGCTCCGTTGAACTTGAAATCTAATCGCCTCTCACCGATCGACCCACAGCTCGACGTGGTAGATGGGAGTGCCCCTAGCGTCCAGGATACTGAGGAAAAAACTTCTTCGTTGTAGTAGTTATTTTTTCAAGAGTTCTGAGGTCAGCCTAGCCAAAGCCTCTCACGGATCGTCACCACACCAGGCAGTCGGCGGCCCTTGTGTATAGCAGGGCCTTACCACCTTGAGATTAGCAGCTAGCAGGGCGGTGGTCATTACTGGCACGTTTCACTCCTAGAAGAACGTTGAACTCTTTCTCAGCTTGGTGGCTTTGCTGGAGGTTGGATCCCACGCTGTGCTCCGTAACAGACACCCAATAAACCTTTCCAGCCACGATGAGGTGGCACCATTAGGAAAGAAAAAATAACAAGAAATACAATCTTAACATTCTTAGTTTTGCTGCTATAACGCAATAAGAAGAGTTTTTTTTAGTATTTAAGCATATTGTTGATAAAGATTTGAGCTTGCGAATATTTACTCAAGTCTAAGAAGAAAAAACGTTTTTCAGGGGTAGAAAGTAGTTAAAAATATGTGCGTTTACAAGTACACACCTTCAAACTGGTTAAATGACTTCGGTTTTATTCTTTCTCGAATCTCGCAGTAGCGGTCTCAAAACGTTGAGAGATTTTCCTCACAAGTACATATCACTTCCAGTGGTTTGAGAACAGTAACCGATCTTAGTCTAATGTGATACTAACTCCCCGGCCACGTGCGTTGGAAGTTTGATGTTTGGGAGTCAAAGATGATTTGGGAGTAGCGAACGGAATTTTTTGATTTTTTAGGGCTGGTTGTTCTCAACCTACTTTCAGTAGCTTCTGTGCCCATACCGGTGTATATTCTCCTAAAAAATCTCATAATCTAGTTTTTATTGTCCGTCATGCTCTGTGCGCTAAATGAGAATCAAGCTTCAGTTTGCTTTTCTCTACAAGCAACTTTTTAGTAGTGTAGATGCAGCTGAGTCCGGCGCTTGTCTCGTTCTCTGACATCTAGCCTGTTGACCTCGGCTGAATCACTATTTATCTATTATCCGTAGAATCGAATAAATTTATTGAAAGCGTCTTTGACATTTACGGCATTTCTAGTTCTTATATGGTGATAAGAAGATGATCTCTGTTATCTGGAATAAATCAAATTTTCGGACGCGAAAGTGATGGCAAGATCTAGAGAGGATAAGGGTACCACTGACATGTTAAAGAGGCATCAATTTCTGCTCGTGAGAATGTGATCGGCTCCACTCTGTGTCAGCGTTTTCATTTTTGTCGAAAAACGAATATCGATGGATATGGTGTGTAGCGAGCAAAGGTCAGCCCAATGAATTCCACTCTTTCCAAAAAATTTTTATTCTGAGCAAACTTAACCTCTCTTAGTCTTGAATTGAAGTCTCTAATAGAGACTATAAAGGATTACTTGATCGTGGATTGATTACCAGCAAGCTGTAAAAAGCGCTCAATTTGTGCTTGTCATTTGCACAAGTTGGTAAGTAGCAGCTGATTATAGTGCCCTTTGTTGACGACGTGGTTAGAAGTAATGGAGATTTTGAATGTTTTTCACTCAAAATTCATTAAAAATCTTCGTATTTAGCTGTTCAAAGCAAACAGGATTATATTAAATGACTTAAAGCAAATTGCTTTACTGAGTGCAGGAATTACTATGAACCTCGAACAAAACAAGCTGCAGGTGCGTTTCTTCATATATGGTGGATCAAGGCGGTTTCTCACCGCTGTCGTTGGACAGTGTCAATTTTCCAAAGTTGTTATCTACTGTGCTTCAACCATCATTTTGATTTTTTGTGATATTTTTTCTCTTAGTTATCTAAGGCCGCGTATGATCTCTAGAATAGTGCCAACTACTTGTATATAAGAGTTAAATGGATTATGTTAAGCATATGCGTTGTCATTTGGTTTAGAAATGAAGAAACATGATAATCTGAAAACACTGATTGACATATCTATTTTGTCAGCTATATGAACAATTTTCAAAGCCTTTATGGAAGAACAAAGAACAAATCCACTTACTACTATGAACTATGCTTTACAAGCTGTTGATACAAGTCTGCTATTCCATTGCCAATGATCGGACAGCTGTATTAGGAGCCAGTGAGCTGCCTATTATCTTTTGTTAGCTGGCAGTGCTGCCAAATGCATACTGGTCGCCTAGAATGGGTTAAGGAATAAAAAAACTTGCGAGACCTTTTAAATTCATTACTGCTGATGTTTTTGAATTTTATAGCGGCATATTTCAATTCTTAGGTCGTTCCAAAAGTTTAGGCACAGAAGTAATAAAAATTTGTTAATCAGAAGTGACTATAATCGAATGATTTGGGCACCTTTCAACTGCCTATTTCCTTATGAACGTTTGATTACAATTTGCCTATATCTACTTTAGGATGGAGTGTCTTGAGAACAAATTCACTTACTACTCCTGAACGAATGACGAGTGGGGAAAACGCCAATGAAGCGGTGCGCAAGATTAGTAGAACTTCCTGTGGATAGCCCAGCGCAGCTGATGCTCCAGACTGCTCTCGCCTGCTTTGATCTTCTCAAATTACTTTCTAATCATCTTTCTGCAACCGTATCATCGTCTCAAGCTCCACTAATCTTGCGCTCCACTTTACTTTTTTTTTTCTACGCTCCATTCGTGCATGAGTAGCAAGCGAAATGTTCCCAAGACAGCTTAATCTCAAAGAAAGTAAGGGCAAGTTGTATAACAAACTGTTTGCAAGAAAATTCGTAACTGAACGACTCCAACATCATGCAGTTATATCCCGGTTAGCAAACTTTGTTTATTACTCTAGTGCTAAAATTATGGAACAACCCAATATCATCTTGATAAATAGGTGGGAAGTCATATCAATTTGATAGAATCTGTTTCAATGAGAACTTCCCTGTGGAAATTGACATTCCGCATGTAAAAACACTTGTCCTCAGTCAAGATGAGGTGGTGAATTTTGAAGTACATTTGCTTTGGAGTTTGACCCTTTGTCGATGGCGGCCAAGCTCGATTAGTGAGAAGCTCGGACGGCTACGATAGCACTGGTTGGAGAGCTTCGATGGCGCTGTAGTGGTTTGCTAATGGAATCTTTTGTCGCCACTAAGAAAGGTCTCGTCGCAAGTATGTAAGAAAACATGATAGAGACTACAATAGAAAATAAAAAAAAATAATGAGTTTTATGTCAAGAATAGTACTGTACAATATGCGTGATGCCTCCTCAGAAAAGATCTAACAGTTTTCCGTTTGGTGGTACCTTTCGGGATCTGGACCTCTATAGCATTAAACGCAAACTTTTTCCTCTTGTTCTATGAGTGCTAGCTCTTTGTGAATTAGCTTATACTTCACTATGGACACTATTCATGTTCAAAACCTTTACCAGATCATGCATATAAATTCAGTATGCAATCTTCATTTCGTTACTGCAACGTACCGTGAAAATCTCTGTACAGATCATTTATGGTATTGCATTCAGATTTTCTTGAGTTATAAATGACAACAAAATGATAAATAAAATGAGTAGAAATGTTCAATAACAACTGGAAATGCCTTCATTTTCTCAACGAACTAGATTCTGAAGAAAATGCATGTTCAGACAACACTGGCAGCGATCTACTCAAATTTCCGTTGCAAAAGTGTTTTCAGTGATATACCCAAAGACGAAGAGTGATATGCAAAAGCATTTGCGTCAGCTGGGATTTGAACCCACATTTCAATCTATTCAAGGGCACGTGCTCAACCGTTGCACTACCGACGCTCGTTATCATATCGCTTAGTAAACATAATGTCTCTTCTGTTCTTCCAAGTAAGTATGTAATGAAGGCGCTAGCAAACGACTGATGTTGAATTGATTATATTCGGTTTTACAACCTTCCATCATTTTTTTCTCAAACTAACGGTTTCAGATGTGAGGAAAGCGCGTCTGTCTCAATATCAGTGCTCAGTTTATCGCTAGCAAACATTTTTGGATATTTTTAGCGCAAATCCCGTAAACTTCATAGATGACAACTCTCTCAACCACGCCGTTATATATTCACATGGAGAACATGGCAGTGTCTGCGATTATAGTCACGGTGAGCTTCAAGCCGTTTTTATAAAGCTTACAAGCGCAGCTGTCCTAATGGGAAAAAACTATTCAAGTCAACTGCTAGCTTGAAACGTCTCGCATATTGTCGTCATATAGAAGAAATACGGTGCCTCCCTCTTCAGGGCAAGCCGATGCCTTTATTGCATCTGCCGGTATTATTGCACTAGGAACTCGGTTTATAGTAAATGAAATAAATATGTTTTGTTTAATTGAACAACAGAACTCGAGTTGAAATGTAATAATAATGAAGCAAGATAAATAACGAGGCTGTCTCATTTGAGTATTCTGACAAAGAGTGGAATAATATAGATTTCAGATAGGAGCAATTGGTTTCTTAACAAACGGAACTGCTATGTTAGCCGTGCGGTACAACCCGATCCTACGGAGCTCGTTCGGTCTGCTGTGTTGCTCTCTCAGCATCGCCAATATGGGCCTTCTATTCGTCAACGTCTTCTGGGTCGTACCAATCACGTTGCTGTAAATGTTAATAGTCTTTTCAGCAATAGAAAATCTGAGATAACATCCTATAACCTTACAAAATAATTAAATGCGTAGGGGACGTTCCTACAATAGTGGCATGACAAGCTATAGAATGTTGAAATCACAACTCATTGTTCTAATGCAGTTCGCATTTCCTCTACGAATGTGCTTTAGTGTTTATGCAAGCACTGAAATACTCTGAGGTGCTTGGGAAGATATTAAATTCTTTTTCGGGTTTTTCAGTCGTTGGTAGTTGACACCTACAAGGTTTTCAATTACATTTCATAGCTCTGAAGCCCATTTTTTTCAGCAATGTGTAAAAAGTCATGCTATACAGTAGTAAATTCTTTCTTCCATAGACTTATTTAAGAATTACTTAAAAACGAGTCTTAAGCTTTTTCTATTAAAACGTTATAAAACCGAGAGAAAAGATAGTAAGCACAGGGGAACTTTCAATTGAGTTCGTCTTAATCATCCAACATAAACTCTTTTCTTGTTATGATTTTTGCAGCTGATTATTTGCATTTATGGTTTTCCAAAAAAAGAATGCACATTACATTGCATAACAAAAGGGAATGATATTTCTGAAATATTATACCTTTCTTTCGAGTGTTTTCCAAAGACAACGCTCAAATTTCGAGACGTTTCAAGGCTAAAGAAGAAGAACCTGCCCCACTGATGAAACTGTTAAGACCGAAACACGAGTATCGAGCTGGCAAGTGCCCGTAACAGACCACATGCCATGTTGACTCAAATAATAATTATCAGATATATTGAAGAGGAATAAAATGTGAATTAATGCTCAAAATCATTAAGTTGTACTGGGATTATCAATACTAAAACAAAATTCCTTGTGCTTTTCAGCAAGAGCACATTGTCGACAGAAGTGATAGGCAAGCTGTTCAACACGATAATCATCATGCTGTGGAATGTATGCATGTACACTCATCTCGCCATTGCTTTGAACAGAGTCATCGTCATTGCATTTCCTCCAGAAGTTTCACGCTTGCTAACCGTGAAAAACACCGTCTTAATGGCTTTGATTTGCTGGGCGATGGGTTTCATCCATATAGTGCCATATTTTTGGAGTGAGTTTTGTCATTCTGCAACTGATAAGATTGATTGTTGGCGATTTTACGCAGATAAGTACACAGTATGATGAGAAATATCTGTACTGAGCTCCTTTGCCATTTACTTATTAGAAGAAAAGTTAAAAGATAAAGTGACCCCTTTCGAGAAGTAGATTGGAAATGGGTTAGGAGGTGAACAACTAACCCTGCGCGATTACACAGAAGAACTTTTTGACCACTAACGAATTTTCCCAAAGCTTTATTCAGCAAACTGTTTCATTCAAAGCATACTTGATATTACACCAAGTGATTGGATGCTGTCCACAAAAATCAATTGATCGCATGCCGTCAAGTTTTATGATGAACTGCGTAATTCACAACCAATTTCCTCTCGTTGTGAATTAGGCGTGTATCAATGTCAAACATGCTGTGGTCTGGAGTATATGCGAATTCTCAAAAACTCATCTCTATTCCAAATGTTGGTTTTCTTCCAGCGGAAAGTTGCTTCGTAATCCTTGATACGGCGACGTCGGGGTGGATATTCTCCGATACAACATGCGGTTATATAATTTCCGTCTTCACCGACTTCTACACCACTTTAGCCGCCCAAGTACTAATTTTTTTACTCGACTGCACCACATTGATCTGTCTGAGAGTTAAGCATAAGGTCAGTAAAAAAAGAAGTTTAATATGATCGCTGTAATGCGTGTTATCCTGTGATTAGTCGATTAGCTGCAACTAGTGCAGAAATGATCTTCAAATATCTCAATCTTACAAAGAAGCCATTCATTGAGTCGTTCTAGTGGCCCTTTGAGTATCAAATTTTTCTTTTGACGTTTTCATGAAGTATGCTCATTTATCGGGTGAGATATCTGCTCTCCGTTTGACATCCTAGGAAATATTTTCAGTAACGGTTTTTATTCAACGGTTTTTGAATGATTATGCATGATTTTCGGCATTTTCACGTGAACAAAGGGATTTTGATTTACCGTCGTTGACATGGGCTGGAACTTCGCACATTTTTTTCAAATCACGAGCTATGGAGTACTTGTAACATCAACATTTGGAGAGCTCCTTCTGTAGCATTGAGTGATCCATCATTTTTCCTTCATTGCACGAAAGCCTGCATGTACATGTGTACATGTAGGTTTATATTGTTTGGTTACGCTCAATCTGATATCCTGTTAGTTTGTCTACAATGGCTTGACCGAGGTTCTATAGACGACGAACAGAACAACAAGCAGATTAGGTGATAGCTACCGATGTCGTGAAGCTTCTGTTTTGAACAGTAACACTATTTTCTTGGCCATCTATTGGAAAGTAATTTTGAATATTTACAGATAGCGTGTGGACAACCGATCCATTATATTGTTGACGACTGGTGGGAGTATTCTCAGGTGTTTTGGTCTCATTTTCGGATGAGATGCTCTTCAATTCTTTACCGACAAGATAACATTTCGGGTATCGGGGACAAGAACTGATAAACAAGATATCCATCTTTCTTTCGTCATATGAGGAAAAGAACACGTGGACGCCGAAAGGATTTGAGTAGTAACCCTCCATGTTCCTACCCATCGCCTTTATAGAAGCTTTAACTTTTTTTCCTGGGCATTGTAGAGCGATGACTTTCATCTCGTGATTGAGAGAGCTTTGGTCAGCGTTGCCAATGCTATCTCTAGCCTCTGCAGTTCAATATAATAGTGCTGCTGCTATTTTCCTGACTCTATTGAATAAATTTCACCACTTTGCAGGCTTGAGCGTAGATGGTCGACTTCTTGTTCTTCACTCAACTTCGTGCATACATATTAGCTTCAGTGTATTTGAGGACAGATATTTCTTGGTGACTTGCAAAACCACGATCTAGATTGGGCTAAAGGTGATGATTGATTAGTAGTCCTCGTGGATGATGTCAATAACGACATATCACTGAAGTCGATTCACCAGAATTAGGACGGCGTGCCTTTACTGCGGGCCTCAGCATGTATCCTATTCTTTTTCTTTGATTCGGAATCACTGCCCATGGCTGATTTGATTCGAGTATGGCGGCTGTTGCAAGGCTCACACTATAGTCTGCAATATATATATATATATATATATATATATATATATATATATATATATATGAGCGCATGCGGCGCAGTGGTTAGAGGTGCCCTGCGTCGCACACGAGGTCAATGGTTCGATCTCGCGCTCATGGCTCACCAAGCCATCCAACCCTCCGGGGTTGGTAAATTGGTACCAGACAGGTCTCAGACTTGTCTGGGAGGATAAGCAGCACTGAATCGGTTCAGCGGGAGGCCACCGCGAGTCATTGTAAAGGCCAGATATGCATTCCATCACCTTAAAACGAATTCAAAAATTGAAGTCGAATGCATGGCGCATCCGTCAGGGATTGTCAACGCCGAGAGCTTTATCCTTTATATATATATATATATATATATATATATATATATATATATATATGCCCGTTTTTTAAATAGATTCTTGAGGCCCTGCCCAGAACATTTATATTTTGATAGCAATCTATGTATTTCATGAGGCCTGTTATGGCATTTATATATATGACCACAGAAACTACGCACCAAATTAACGTCGCAGAAACAAGACACACACCGCTCCGATTGGCCTACGCTTTATTGAAGTAGAAGTTTACTTAGACTGCGTTCTCTGCTTGACAAGCTTCCATTATAAGTATAGCATCATACCTACTTACTTTGATACTTCGACGGTCCATCTTCAGTGGTAGTGCCGGCGCTTAGTTTTCTTTTCGCTCAATTGTCGTCCATGATGGTGGTCTGCTTCAAGCATAGTGACATGCTCCAGGCCCATTATGTGATTCCATATCATGGCCATCTGTGGATGCAATTAGCTAACGTTAGCCAGAATCGGTTCCGCCCATCGTTTATGTTGTTCTCAAACGGCGCTAGCTCTTTTCTTGTAGTTCACTCCACTGTTCTTCTCGTACATCTCTCATCTGTTTTTCTTATTGTGTGACCTGCCATATTACACCATAGCAGTGTGCTATCTACACAGCTCTGTGAGGCTTTCGGGCATGTACGAAGTATGAAACTTACCTACCTCTGTAGGTATATTCTCTGCCTACGCCTATACCATCAGATGTGTCGACGGCGTCTATCCACCATATCTTTTATGACATCAGAAATCTATTTTGGGTGCTCAAGACAAGGTTAATTAGATAAATCACTACTACTAACATCATTCACTTCCCTCCATATTCTCAACCAACAAAAAAAGGATAGAACCTTTTGTTATCGTTAGTGTAAAGAAAATATTTATACGTGATTTAGGAACCATGTTAGAAACCGAACTTTGTTAATTAATATATAAAAAGAAATTTGTGCCACAGTAAGACACAGCCATCAACAAGACGAACAATCGATATTTCTCTTCGGAAACGTTCAGCTAATGTTAAATTATTTCCACTTATCAGGCACCGTTTGAGTGCAACCTATTAATCGTGAAAGAAAATCCTATCTAGTAGCATGTAGGAGTCAAATAGTCTGTACGAAGGCGTTGTCATGTCTTGACAGTGAACATAGGTTTTCCTTGAGACTTAGGTTAATGTAAGTCAGTATCAAGAATACAATGAGCCTTCGTGTGAAAATTTGTTCCAATGAAGAACTTTATCGTTTATCCTTTAATTAGAAATTTTTATAATAACGATGCTATCTTCTCAAGTGTCGAGCAACGAAAGAGGCGCCAAGTGGAAATCCGGTTCTTTAAGCAGGTAAGGCGCTTGAGTAGCCATTAAAAGTTTCGGAGTATCAGAAACTCTTAAGGAGGTTACTTTACATATATTGCAGGCACTGTGCCAAAATGTGCTATATTTTTACCAAGAAATTAGTGTCAACTGTATTTGTCAGCTAATCGAAAGTAACTGGGGCCAATTCATTACTTGCACATTGCCATGGCATTTGTGTTATGCGCTAGATGGGTGAGTGCAATATTACCACTTTTAACCTATTTGAGGAACGGATTTTGCAGCAGAATTTTAATAGTGGTCTCTAGGGGAACTCTCTACAGCAGAAGTTGAGAAATATTTTTGTCAAAAAGTTTTTGAGCTACTTGACTAACTGGCGTGGTGGTTCGTAATCTCCACCTATTCCCATCATTTGGGGAACTTTCTGTGTGGAATAATTTGCATTAGTGACAGTTCAATAGATCAACGGTATCGTGGCCATGCAGTAGAACTGATGTATTACACAATAGTTTATTCTCGAGGGTACAACATCGCTAAAAAATTTCACTCTAAGCAGCGCGTAATCTAAAATTACCGTTGCTCTTACTTAATTTTTTTCAGTGTTGGATTAGAACTAATAGAAAATTTACACTAAATTTCTTTCTTCTTCACTTTGATAACTCTTTCATTGATAACTTCGTGCAAATAATGAGTGAACCTTTCATTATGATTTGAGCCAACTTGTCATGTAGTCTGGTAAAGGCTCTTGTATAGCCCGATACACTGTACAAGAGCCCTTACTAGACCGCATGACAAGTTGGCTCAAACAATAACGAAAGAATCTATTGAATTTTAAGCGTGGTCTCAATAAAGCGCTCGAAATAAAGATATAAAATGAGTGAACCTCTATAAAAAAACTAAATTGCAGCTTCATCATTGTTCTATTCCACTTCCGACTCTCTCATGTCGTTATCAGAACCGCACCTACATGATCGCCAACAGAAGTTAGTCGTATTGCTTATTTGAGAAATGGGAGCAATAGTTCCCACATTCGAACTTTGTCTTAGTCGTAAACCCATAGTGATTCTCTTGCAGACTATTGCCATCATCTGTAATAAGCGATCAGGAAGTGAGCATTTACTCACTGAATGTATGCTGCTGCTAGTACTTGTTGGAAAAAACGAAAAATCGATCATTTTGATAAGATTCCGCTTTTTTGTGATAATTTGACAATGTCTTGATGACATTTAGTGATGCCCCGTGTGGAAAATTTGCATAATGGGAATGTAGACCGTACGGTATTCATCACGATATTGTTGTGGTTCAGAAGTATTGAATCTTAAGATTATTAAGATAAGATTATTAAAGGATAAAGCTCTTGGCGTTGATCAATCCCTGAGGGATGCGCCATGCATTCGACTTTAATTTTTAACTTCGTGTGAGGTGATTGAATGCATATCTGGCCTTTACAATGACTCGCGGAGGCCTCCCGCTGAACAGAGTCAGTGCTGCTTATCCTCCCAGACAAATCTAAGACCTGTCTGGTACCAATTTGCCGACTCCGGAGGGATGGATGGCTTGGTGAGCCATGAGCGCGAGATCAAACCATTGACCTCGTGTGCGACGCAGGGCACCTCTAACCACTGCGCCACATGCGCTCTTATAAGATTATTATCAGCTATTAAAGCCCCCAATGTTGCTTTAACACAATCACTGAGCAAGCGTATCGTTTCCAGTGTTTCTGAGACCTCGTTCAGATTAGAGACATACTTTGAGCCTTTCATGAGGTCTTCTATGGAACTTGTACGCATATTTTTCCAGTACTTTATGTTTTACAAGCAGTAATGTCATCCTCAAGAGTCTCACATAAAATGATAGGTTGATGTCAACATGGATTAAACACTAATATGAGACAAAAGTTATTGCTTTCAAGACCATCTGTATCAGAGGTGGTAATCCGACGTTTCCGTGGTTATTCCGTCGGAAACAGATTGTCTCAAAAACCTTTATTAGCCATTTAAAAACTAAAATAATATTGATTTTGACAGTCGGCATGGTTTTTGGGAACATTTTCTTGTTGTGCTGTAACCACAAAGAGAATATTGCCTTTTGTTTTCGGTGTATATAGTGTGTTTTGCAATCGTGTTTGTTCGATTTGTTTTTTGCTAGACAATGCTTATCTTCTGAACTATTGATAATTATTCGATAGCTTGGGAAGTACAGTCTTTGGCACTTTTCCTTTATATGCACCCTGGTTAAACACTTGAGAAAAGCGTATTTTTGGTCATTTTCAATGAACAAGAGATTACTCGATAGCTCGAATAAAAAGAATCTGAATAGCTTATTTCATATCTGAAAAAACTATATTACTCCTCTGAAAAAGCGGGAATAAAATTTTGTTTCTCATTCGAACATTCTCGCTGACCAAACCTTTTCCTTTGAATTTTGGCATCAAATCAATGAAGCAACTCCTAAGTATTTCAAAAATGTATTTAGTTCTTAAAAGAACTTCGTAGTGCGTTCTTCGAGCCAAAAAGAAGATCTGGTTCGCAAACCTGGACCATTTCCGTCATCCACACCCTATTTTGACCCTTCAGAAAAACGTATTTTTAGTCCTTTCTAACGTTCAGATAGATATTCGATAGCTCAAATTGAACGAATTTGAATTGTCTATTGTATTTCCAAAATGGTTTTACTACTGAGCTGAAACAAAATAGAAAATAGAATTTTGCTCTTCATTCGAGTATTTCTCGCTGAGCAAAGCAATTTTCTCAGACTTTCAAAACTAACCGATAAATCAAATTCAGGTATCCCAACAATGTCTTTGGTTTCCAAAACAAGTTTCCTTGTGGTCTGTAACAGCTAAAAGAAGATTGGGTTTCGCACTCAGAGAGCAGCGGCTGTGCTTAAACGCGAGAGACTTTTCCAGAACATGCTTGTAACCTCGCCAAAAAGTCTGTGGACCGAATGCAAGTTTTATTCGATGATAATTTCTGCACAGACATTCCGTTTGTAATATCTCTTTTTTCTTGAAGGAACATGGCGACGTCTTCTTCAGTAGTTGGTAAAGCCTAAAGGCTCACAATTGAGGAAATTCGATGAAAACCCAGCAAAAACAATTGCAAGGCAATTGATGTGCAGTGAACTGATGTCGTTTGTTGCAAAATCTTGTTCACATGAAGGCAAAAGAGTGTTGGCTTGGCGCCAATATGGCGAAATCTTATCCGCATACCTCCAACGCCTGGTGGCTTGAGGGCGACGTCGCGCAGTGCGAAACTTAACATTCTCTTGACATCTATAACGCATTGAAAGTTCTTTCAACAAATTAAAAACACTGTCGGAAATGACAAGATTAAACCTATCGAGTGAAACTCTCAGCGAAAGGCCTTGCTCAGCGAAAAATGTTTAAATAAGAAACAAAGTTTTATTTTTGCTCTTGAAGCGCAATAGTACAGCCAATTGAAGACAAAGTGCACCATTGAATCATTGGAATTTTTCCATCAAATAATTTTCAAAACCTAAAAAAGAGCAAAAGTTGCGTTCTTCCGTAGGGAACCAAGAAAGGCGTGAATAGTGGAAGTGATCCAGTTTTGTGAAATTCAGTCTTCTTTTGGCTGTTATAGCAAGCCGAGAAGTGCGTTTCAAAAACTAGGAATATCATTAGAATCATCAAGATTTTTTCTGACTAGTTTTTGAGGCTTCGATTAAAAAGCAGATTTCGGCTTTTACATCATTCTGTCGGTTGATTTTCTTTCCTACATCTGCTTTTGACTTCGGCCTAACACCATGTCCGAATCAACTAGTAGGAAGCCCGGCGGAGGATCTGTCGCCAAAATCCATTCTTTGGAAACGACATCATGAAAACCTGAAAAAGCCATTGCAAAGTTACTTCAAGAAAACAGGGAATATTATGTGCACGATCAGCAGTATACCATTTGGTATATGTGGCGGGGGCCGCACAACTAGTGAAGACGGACCATATAAGTATCTAAGTAAGTAGGCAAGATTGAGAAACATTGGTCAGCGACAAATGTTTGAATGGGGGACGAGATTTTAGTTTTACTCTTTTAGTGCAACAGCACATGTTTTTTGGAAATAAAGTAAATCATTCAAATTCTTTGATTTGCGCTAACGATTCATTGCCTAGTCATTCAAAATGACTAAAAATCAAGCTTTTTCTGAAGAGTCGAAACGGGTACGGATGACGGAAAGTCACTTAATTTCTGAAACTGTGCTTCGCTTTTGAAAAAGTCTTCTCACTGACCTATAGTAGCCAAGAAAACATTACGTTTTACCTTAAACACGCCTTGCTTACACAACAGTCACCTGTGCACAACTTAATATTAACTCTTAGCAGCATAAGTTTTTCAAATTATGATGATTGCTGAGCTAAATTTGATATTTAGCAAAGCCTTTACAGAGCGCCTTGGGAGCGAATGGCGACTGCATTTCACGTTCACATTAGATGTTCCACCACCACTACTTGAATTTCATCACGCATTTGTTTGCTCTTAAAAGTAAAGTTATGTATTAGAAGCACTTCATTAGTGAAAAAAAAAGCTTATAAAAATTTTTCTCTGTGAAAAGAACGATCGCTTTATTCAGAAATCTTAATTTTTCAGCGTAAAAACCACATTCTTGTGCAAAGCGCTCACTTTCAACTCTGCATTTCTATCACCCGTTAAACCAGATCATAGCATGGCGTACCCCATTCTCCTACTCTAACTCAGCGCAGCCTCGACTTTTCCGCCGCAGGATCGACGGAAGAGCTGTGTGAAGTACGTTTTCCGCAGTAGACTCTCAGCAAGGGATACAATGTTATTGTAGAGGTGTCGGCCTTCACACAATATCTTTTCCACCGCACCATATGTCGACCTCAAACTGCCAGTTGTGCCTACATCTGAATATACGACCGTATTGGAAGTGAACACTCTGTACTGAACTTGTGTCTCTTGAAGGGAAAATACTAGCGAAAATCAATTCTTTTTTCGAAAGTTGCCATTGACTAGTGATGCATGTATGCACCCATGTCTGTATACATTTTTGGAATTCCCACTGGCAAGTTCATGTAATGTAATTATTTTATGCAATCTGTTCTTTCTATTCCATCTTGCGTTGTTGTAGCAAGCGCCTTATGAACTCGAGAAATCTGTTCTTTGGCGAGGCACCTCACTCCGAAAAGGGTTTTCAAAGGAGACATAACTATTAAGAGAAATAAATGGTGAGCAAAACACAGCCTCAGGCGGGAATCGAACCCGCGCTTCATTATTCGGGGCGCGTGATGCTACCACTACACCACCAAGGCACATCCCGCCACTGAAACCCGGTTCGATTCCGGCTTTACGCCGTGTTTTTGCTCACTACTCAATTTTCTTGGGTTTATGTGAAACATGATAATACTTCGGAAAACGCAGTAAAAAATACTAGAAAATTCGAGCATAGATGACTGCTTCAGTAATTTTCCATGTAAGGCATTTTCATAAAGCTCATTTACATATACAAAGCTAAAAACGCTTTATTATCTCGAGAGGCGTGCTTTCTCACCGATAGCTCTTCCGTGTGTAATAGGTATTTGTTTGCATAATCTACTGGAAACATCTTTGCATGGACAGCACGTAGAATTCCTGGTTCCTAACACCCGAACACGGTGCTGCTCTAAGCACATGTAGAATACCCATCAAATGACAGCATATTGAGTGACTGCACTTTTGCCAAACTCTCACCCTCAACAGTTCCAGCAGTTTAGGTATCCTTTTGTGCTTTGTCCAAGTCATCATTACACGAATTACTATATGCGCTTGTCACGTTGTCCTTCATACTCGCATTTAAATCGTTACTGGGTACCCCGTTGTAATTCGTAGTCAAGTGAGCGAGCCACACCTTCTCAGTCTTCTTCGCTGGACATGACCATGTTATAAATTAAGCTCTCGAACAATTGTAAACATGTCCTAAGTTGTAGTTCCAATCAAACAATTTGCTCACATTCAAGTATTGGCATAATTCTTTTTACAACATCTGCTATTAGCGATCGTACCATAATCCGCGAAATATCAATATCTCTTATGTACAATCATAATTACTTCCCACATGAAATACACACTGCACCTTTGGAACATGATCTGCAGCCATATTGAAAATTTCACAGTGCTCACACTACTATACAATGCACAAGCGCATCATAGAGTTTACTTTTGATATATATACATCGACGATCATATCATTTAGCAATTATGGGATCACCACATTTTGGAAACTTGGTGAAACAGAGAATCCAGCGTATTTTCGAAGTATTAGGCCTCATCTATCCAAGAAAATCAAGGGTATCTTTGGAGGAACTCTGCCAGATTAGTCATGAGGGCGTGTCACACATGTCCGGGAGTTAGATAAGAAAATTATATCGAACCAAAAGGGATCATGAGCTTTCCAAAGACGCAGGTGGATTTGGAAACATCTATCCTGCTTGTGCAACACCAACTTGAACTAACTCTATTTTGACAAGTAAGACTTGCCAAAAGCCTGCAGTCAAGCAACCGAGAAGAACAGGGAGGGCGTTAAAGTCGTCCGCAATGACGAAGCTCTTACCTCTTTCTCCTGCGACTGGAAAGCTGCCCATAAATACCTTATCTCACGTACAGTGCTGAGCAAACTATATGTTGAATATAATATGCGAAAAAACACTAATGATACCGACTCTCTTTCCTTATCACAAAGAACTCTCCAGCACGCGTAAGGTCGAGTTGAACGAGTAAGGAGAGGCTGACAAAATCTCGACGTCAAGTTAGGCTACTAAAATCGAAACTTACTAAAATAACGGTTTCTATCTATAACGCACGAGAGCTTGCATACAAGTTCGCTCTAAAAGATCTATCAGTGCAAGCACGAATGAAAAGGTGTGACATTGTTAGTCTGGCTGAGATTAGAAGACACCATCTATTTCACGCTGTTTATGATACTGTAGAATAAAGGTTTCTTGCAGCATACGATCGTAGAAGTGTTGCAAGCGCTGGCGTCCTCGTCAAATCAAATGTGACAACGAACAGCGATTCATTTGAACACTTAACAACGCGGATCGAAACGATTGCGGTCGAAAAGATATGCATCATTAGTGACTTCAGCTATGTTCGTTCTTGCGCATCAACATCAAACTATGCTGAACAAAGCTGAAGAATTTTTATGGGCATCAAAGAGTTCTCCAAAGAAAACCATAAATTATTCAAGGTCATTGCTGGAACTTTTATCGCGAAGATTAGACCTAGAAGAACGCCTGAAGAACGTAACATTGGGACCCACGCACTAGAATGATGCAAGCAAGGTGAAAGATTATCGAACATATCATAACGACGAAAACCATTGAGGGTAACTCACGATCCCAAAAGCCTCATTCTCAGAGATGGACGTGGGAAACTCCCATTGAAGAGTATCACCTGTATCACTTGTAGTCACACTGATAGTCGAGTGAATCGAGAAGATGCCAACAACACTTCAATTTCGCTCTATCGCGCGCAAGAGTAGCTTAGTGGGTTTTCCTCACTCTGAGAGACCATTGAGCACCACATTTTCCTTACAAGATCTTTGTTAGGAAAGCAGACCATCGGGTCGCTGGTCTTCCTGGGGAGCGTTTGATATCGCGAGTAATCCATTTGGTAACGGCTCTTCCTCATCTGTTGTCGTTAAAGCCCATGATGTTTCGGCTCTTTTTATTTCCGGTAGCGTGGTGTGTAATACGGTGTCCTTGTCTTTCGATCCATAATGTGGGTAAGGAATTTCGGTCTTTTATCTCGTCTGCAAGATATGAGATAGTGCTAGCATTGATCCTTCGACTACACGTTATAGCGCCAAGTGATCTTTCATTCTGCTTACGTAGCGACCAGGTTTCTGCTGCATACGTTAGGGCAGAGATAACTAGTCGAAAAAGTGGGCACGAAACCGAATGTTCTCGCTCGTCTTCATCACGACCTTGATGCTTTCGAACGCTCCTCACGTCATCCGTTTCTTTTTGCCCTACTCTGGAGCAAGATCGTTCACCATATTCATTTCACTATTTGATCAGACGTAATTGGAGCATTTGAAGATGTTCATTTCATTCAAAGTGATTAAAGCGTTCATTACCCATTCTCAATGAAGAGTGCCATAAAAAATAGATTACATCCAGACGTTTCCCTTTACAAACACTGGATCTGATACGTCGACGTGGATTAACACGAGCTACAGGCGATGGGGATCAGATGTCCAAACTTGGAAAAGCCAGCTGAATAGCGATTAAATGAGATCTTAAAGAGAAAAAAGCAACATTTACAGCGTGGCTGCAATAACTGGAAAAAGAATTTGCGAATTTCCACTGATTTCGCAAATTACAAGGGCAAGATGACCGCGCTTTAATGTCCGATGGAACACCTGCAAATTCTCGAAGGGCAATAGTGAAAACCACCGTCCTTTCCTTTCAATATCTGATACGATACTTCGTTGGTTAGGAACAGAACAACCTGGCCCTGACAGGATAAGGCCGAAGCACTTGAAAGATAAGAAAGATGACAGCCATGCAGACACAGAGTTTATAACGGATTTAGATTACAGACTACGTCCACAAGATCAAAATATTTGTTGAATTTTTAGAAAAAGGAGTGGCTTGGAAATCGTCTCAGAGTATCGAGGACGTAGTGAAGAGGACTGTGAACTTCCGACTTCATGCCCACCTTCTCAACTCAACGGTAATCCTTGACTCAATGTATGCAGGAAAAACGTGGTCGCTAATAAGCAGGATAAAAGATCACTTGGTGTTATTGAACGCGCAGTCGAAAGGTCGATGCTAGGAGTATCATATATCTTGCAAATTGAAGAAGGGATCAGAAGTTCCGACCTACGTTAACGATCGAAGATCAGAGACGCTGTTCTACACGCCAGGATATCGAAAATAATGTGTGCCAGACATGTGATGCGCTTTAAGGACAGCCGATAGACGAGAGCCATTAGCGACTGGATTCCTCGGGATGTCAAGAGCTCTGCAGGAAAAGCACCGACACGATAGTGTGAGATCTTCACGATAGTCTAGAAGGAAGATATAATGCTCAACGAATCCTCAGAGCGAGAAGACCCTTTGAGCTATTCTTGAACGCAGTAGAGAAAAATGGAAGTGTTGGTGGTACCCGGTTGAGTCACTCGACCATCAACGGCAGAGTAGATGACAGGCGATTGTTATTTATGAGAATCGCATTGTTTGAAAATGCGCTGGACCTCAGGAATTGCAGTCTGAATGATGCGTGTTGATTACAATATCTACTCTTTGTTCTAACATAAAAAGTTGGAGTGTAAAGCACCAGTGATGGTCAGTTACTGATATTTATTGATAAACACATGCTGAATTTGACTATAGTCGAATGCACGATTATATATGTGGACTATATTCTCGAAAGAATCAATTTCTTGACTAACGCTAGGCATGAACGAACAGCTATGTGTGTATTGTAGAGTATCGCTAACAACAGCGCCATACGCAAACCACTTTCTGCAGCGGGCGCTGTCAACTTTGTTGCTATATTAGTTGACTGGAAACTTTCAATCAACTAAATGTACTATAACTCGATACTTGAAGACATATATG
Organism: Parelaphostrongylus tenuis; assembly: GCA_019055375.1. Classification (NCBI taxonomy): domain Eukaryota; kingdom Metazoa; phylum Nematoda; class Chromadorea; order Rhabditida; family Metastrongylidae; genus Parelaphostrongylus; species Parelaphostrongylus tenuis. The sequence continues at coordinate 32,533 of JAHQIW010005577.1, read as the reverse complement.
GCTCATTTTCATTAAGTGTGCATACGCCCCGCATTCTGAAGTTTTTTTTCCACGCAGTGGTGTCTATATTATATTTCATGCTTTATTTGTATCGTACGTTATCACATTTCACTTGTTAGCAACCAATAATGCGTTCATTTTTCAGTTATACATGTTGTCGTAGGCGGCTGATTTTTAGAAGCGCATGCCTATTGATATAAAGCGTAAGATTGCAACGGGAGTATGTGACAACAAAGACAAAGAGACAAAATTGAATGCACCATATTTTGGTCTCTAATGTCCAAAATGATTAAAATATGACACCCGAATAAAAACTAGATGATTAGAGAAGCAGGAACCTCTATGTTGAAGTGGATGGGCATAAGTCTCCTACAGAAATAAGCACATGCTTTTAATCTCTTAATCACTTACTTGGACACCTGGATGGTCCGTCTTCACTAGTTTTGCGGATCCCAGCAAATATTCTATTCGTCCCTTTCGTTCGCGACAGCCGTCCATGACGATGGTGCAATTTGGACATGACGACTGGTACGAGTGTCATAACGTGATCTGAAGAATATCGGAAGCTGCGAGTACCTCAATTCTTTTAACAAACACCTTCGCCCAAAGTGAAAGTGGTCATCCTCGAGCACGCGTACGTGGTCGTGGAATCCACATTACAATCGTCTGTTCTTCTCAATACATGACCGGCTTATCCGTGTTTCGCTATAGATGTATAGACCTCTTAGATTACGTATCTCGTATTTACGCTTTTTATGATTGCATTTCACATTGTACCTTGTCATGTGAAAAGAATAGGCAGCAAACATAAGTTCATTACTACAATTTAAGGTATGAAATTATGTGAATCATTCTAAGTGTTCAGATGCAAATTTACTTGTAAATTTCCCACATTTGATATCTTATCTTGCTCATTGCCATTGTTATTAGTCTATATTTATTCACTCAGGTGCTGTATACTGAAATTCTTCAGCCACATTTTTCCCATTCTTCTTCCTCTTTGAATAATTAAGACCGCCTACGCACTTCCTAGGGGTGCAATAAAAAGAAGAAAAACATGCCCTTCAATCAACTATTTGGAGATCTCGCTTGAATTCAATACATCATGACAGCATAATTCAAGCTCTTTTTGAGACATTTCGGTTCAACTAGTTCCTCGAGGCAAAACCCATATACAGGAGTAGAAACCTAACTTCTTGCACTTGACGTACAGCAAGGAAAACACCGTGACGTTCTTTGAGAGTGTTTGATTGTCGATTGTATGGCTTACGGATATTAGAAAGCTTATGTAGCATTACCTATCATTTGACTATTTTGACGCCTCGCATAGAAAATGATACATTCTGACAGCGTAACAGCTGTAAGCCATGAATCTACGATTAGTCACTTTGGAAGAACTCCACGGTGACTTTACCACTCGTTGAGCGTAAAATTGTCCTCTACATAGGGAGTGCTCTCGAAGAATTGACTGGATCGAAAGGTACGTTGCAAGATGAGACTGTAAGTCCGAAGCATGTGTCTCGCACAATGTAAGTTCCGTAACAGGTCTCGTACAAGGATTGAAATATGCTCCGAGAAAGAAAAATACATAGCGATAACGAAATTTACGATGAAAATGGCCAGTGAAAAGTGACATATGTATTAATATTTGTATTGTAGCCACTTCAGGAATAGCCACGTCGCATAGGAAATGGCGTGATTAATCAGAAAAATGCAAAAAAGCTGATTTTAATTGCGAACACCGCTTATATGAAAATGATGAAACTATACAATGACCAATTATTACAACGTTCCTGTGACGTTATCTATAAGTGATGTAAAAGTTCACTGTGAGAAATGTCCAAGGAGCATAGTGCTATCACGAAAAGCTTGAAAAGCGCTTACGAGACACGGAGCAAGTAATTGGGTCATACTGTGAGGTATTTATGGCGAAATGGGTTCTCTCTCTCTCTCTCTGTGTGTGTGTGTGTGTGTGTGTGTGTGTGTGTCGTGTGTGTGTGTGTGTGTGTGTGGATGTGTGTGTGTGTATGTGTGTTCATGTGTGTGTGTATGCGTGCGTGTGTGTGTGTGTGTGTGTGTGTGTGTGTGTGTGTGTGTGTGTGTGTGTGTGTGTGTGTGTGTGTGTGTGGTGTGTGTGTGTGTGTCTATGTGTGATCCCGACGAATGCTTTGTGTCACTTCATTTCTCCCTGTCTTATGTGTACGTTCTCCATCTTTTTATAAAATTAATTTGCAGTGATATCACCTCAAGACTAAACGAGGAAAAAAGGATTTACTGCATTGTTGACTACTATTCTTGTTCATTGTTTGTCAATGCTTTTCCGGCTAACGATTGTATTTGTAAAGCTTGTCAATTGACATGTAAAGTTTATATCATGAGTTCTAACGTTTCTCATGTTCTAATAACTAGTCGAAGGCACAGAAGAATTTTACAGCAGGGGTGGTAAGGGATATTTTTGGTTAAGTATTTTAGATATAATGAGCTATTGTCAAAGATCGCGCACACTGTTTCTTGCCTTCAGGACATGCATATCCATGTGATATCTCTTCAAAAACACCCCTGAACACTCAATCAACTATCGCTGCACATCATGTGGTCTCCTTCACAATTCTAGCCTCTCTGGTTGCTCCTAAACGAAAAATTGCGTATCAAGTGTTCTACTTATTAACTTAGATAGGACGGGTGCTCTCTATAATATTAGATGCGAAGTTGTGTAAGAATGACAGAAAAATGCTACGCTTTCGGATACACATGTGCAGTGCGATAAAATATGTAACAAAGCAGAAGACCGCTAAATAGATCGTGTGTTTAACCCGTTAATTCTGTCGTGGCACATATGTGTATTGGCGTCGCTTCAGATAGAACGTGGAACTTCGATTCGTAAATTGAGGTTTTAAGAAAATATTAGCATCATGAAGTGATGGAATACTACAGAAAAGACTTCTATAAACGCTTCTCGTTGTGTTAAGAATGCTCATTTGCTGAGATTTCTCCTCTATCTTAACAAGAAGGCAAGTCTTCCCGAAAGAAGATTTTGCAGCTGTCGTAACTTTCTATATGTCAGGAAACACCGAGTTGTTCGGTTTTGGAAAGACCTTCATAGTACGATCTGCTGACAGACAAGACTGCGTTTTGCTTTTAAAGTTTTTTTTTCACCAAGCAAATTTATCGCTGTCGCATAGTAAAATTTTGATTCTGAGAAAGTAATCGCTACTAACATGTTATAAATCATTGGAGTAAGCTTCATAAACATATTTTTGTTGAAAAAAGTTCAGTTGTTCTAGTCCACAAACGAAATGAGGAGAAGCTATATGGCTGGGATGACAACGCATTTCAAACTTATTTTCAATACTCTTTAGACGATTTAGTGTATAAATGCGATTAGTTTGATAATCACATATTCATGCAATAAGCAACCCTTAACACGTTGGCAACGACGTTGAAATCCTGCTCGTCGCGTCACCGCGCCGCGCCGCCACATACGCGGCTGCAGCGATGACGTTGTGATACTCTTCTTAATAAATATGGATTAATAAAAAGAATTTTGTTCGCAGTGGATGATCAGATATGAAGGAAGAGACATCCATAAAACTTCTTATGGTAGAAGGCAAATATGTAGCATAAGATGATCTCGCGATTTATTACTGAACATCGTTATGTTATCCTGTATATATTCATTCATATTTTGGTCACATTCATCTTTTATTAACTACATCAGCAACAACTCATCATCATACAAAGCCACAAATGAATTTAAAGTGAATGAAAAGGAAATGAATGAATGAACATAAAACTTCTTATGCGCCTGAGAACAAGTGGCGATTCATGACACTAACAGCACTAGTTTCTGTACCTTACGTATTTCTTTCCAATTGATTTCTCTCAAGGCAATTTTTTGTGCCTCCTCCAGTTCCCATTTTCGCGACTCACCGCAACAAGATCATGCAGGTGGTTTAAGAAGTTCGTCAACACATGAGAGACATGGGCCGCCCTGTCCTAACGAATGGAAAGACACAACGATTGAAGAAATGAAGAAATTCTTGGGCTTGTGCCTCAAAATGACCATTATACGATTGCCAAGGCTCTACGATTACTGGAGCAATAGCCCGCATCTTTCGGGAGTCTCCATAGCGTTCGCATCTTATGTCGAGGGATCGCTTCTTCGAGATCATGACCCACTTGCATGTAAGCAACAATATGGGTCACGATGTGAATGACAAGTTATACAAAATAAGACCAATGCTGGAACTTGTCAATAAGAATTGTAAGGACCCATTCAAACCATGGGGAGACGTGTGTATCGATGAGTCGGTGGTGCCATGCAGAGGACGAATTAAATTCCGCCTGTATGCACCTTGCAAAAAAAAACAGATTTGGAATAAAGCGATTTAAACTTTGTAGTGAGGGCGAGAACACCTACAAAACGATGATGTACATAGGTGCTGGTCCAAACCCGACACTGAATGAGCCACTTGCAGATTTTGTGCTAAAGGATGTATTAAAGGATCTTCTGAATGAAAGAAGGCATCTCTTTGACGATAGCTGGTATTCCAGCGTCGTCCTAGCTGAGAATCTGCTACAAAGCAATACATACTTTATTGGAACATGCAGAAAGAGCAGAAAAGGCTTGCCTAAGAAGCTCATGAAAGAAAACCTACGCAAGGGCGAGGGGAAAGCCATGTAGAATCAAAACGGCGTTACGGTTCCGCCATTCAAAGACAGAAGAGACGTTACAGTGCTTTCAACAGCTCACGGCACTGCCAAAAATTCCTGCGCGGACAAGTTTGAAGTCGTCGGAATGTACAGTAGGAGAAAGTCGCTGGTGAACCAGACTGACCAGATAGCTGCCATTTCACCATTCCTCAGGACGACTAATGAATGGTGAGTGCATTTCGCTCGTTCTTAGCTGCGTGATTTGGTCAGAGAAGATTTTAAATAGCTAGGCGCTGTTTCTACTTAAAGTAGTTCTGTTTAAATCTTTCTGACGATGTTTTATCTTGTCTAGCAAGAAACGTTGCATACAATCAAAATTTATTGCTAGGAAAGATAGTAAAAAATTTCATTGTGAAGTTGAAACAACGCATCGTCAGGTTGAAACGTCAATCTCCTCCTTCAGTATAACGTAGTAGTGCGGCTCTTTTAGGAACCAGGCTTACTATCAAAGCGGCGTTATTCAGGTTATTGAATGACTAATAAAAACATCAACAAATCAGGAAGAATGTCACATAGAATCAGAAGAAAATGTTTTTCCTTGTAGGAAGCGGTTTTTTCGTTGAAACATAGTAAGTTTTTTTAGCGCATGAGCATCTCTTTACTATAAACCATTTATAGGTGCTTTTTCTCTAACATTTTTTTTATTTTGCATCACGATTATTATTCAGCATCAATAGTTAGCTATCTTGGAATCAAAATTTTACTCTGTAAAGATACCAAGAGATACCTTGTGAAGTTGATAAAAAACGAACTCTAACTGTAAAGCGTGTCCTTTTCCGTCGTAGAACGGGCTACAGAAGTCTTTTGACAAAGAAAACGTAGTGGGAGATAAAAAAGGATGAGTTAAAAGGAGTGAACTGAAGTTATATAACAGCTGGAAATAAGTTCCTTTCCACAATATTGTTTTTCCCATTGACAACTTGGATGACTTTTAGATACATGGGTATTTCCGAACAATGTACAACTTTCATCAAAGTATCTCCTGTTAAATTTCATCATTTCATCACGAGAATATCCCCTTAGTACCTCAGATTATCAAGCAAACTACCATATTTCATCGCAAAGCTGGTAATACAGACTCCGCCCCGTCGCGCCTCCCGCCGCACACGCGGTGTGCAACTAGGGCCGATTTCGGCCCTTGTCGTTGCCGGCGTGTTGAAAGATTTATACATAAAGAGACTTTCAGTATGTAGCTAAAACATCTATCATTACTGTGATCGCTATACTGTTTGTTTCAACATAAACTTCAATCATCGGGGATGTACACTTGGTGAAAGCTGATTGGTTTCTTGCACTTGAGAATTATACTTATCAGCAAGGGCTATGCATACATGAATATCAGACAAAAAGTAAGTTTTTCAAATTACTGCCGGAAAGTATGATAGGCCAGAAAAGAGAAAGAAATCATGAAGAAGAGAGACTACTCGAATTGATGAACTGGTGGAAATTTTCTATGGGAAGCAGTTGAGAGGTGAGGAGGACTCTGTGTACTGATGGTTCTCAAAATTCACCTGCACGTAGTGTCACTGTAGTCAGTTGAAGCGGTGGGAGCTGGAGAAAATGCCAAAATTATCTCGGGGGCATATTGAGCTATAAAATCGAGTAAAGCGCTTAGATTTAATGCTCATAATCGGTGACAAAGGCTGCACTGATGAGTAATGCTGATGAGCGGAGTACGGTTAAACAATGAAAAAAGTTATTATCCATAATACATAGCACAAAATCTTTTTTATGATATCTTCTTTGTTTACTAAGCCAGTTTCGAAGCCGTTTAAGAAGAACGATTTTGTTTCGCTAAGGTTACCTGTTTACCTGTTTCGTTCTCTTCAAAGCCGGCTGATTCTAGTCGATGCTCCACATTAGTTCATCCTCGTTATGGGCCATGATTATCGTTCGTGTCGGATCTTTCACAAAATAGCACCGCTCATATGAGAACCTCACGCGAAGGTGCTACTTTTATACATGGATGTTAATGATAGTGATTATCCAATAATATTTGCTTTTCATTGTACAATACATCCTACAGAAATCGATGTATTATTGACCTGCATGAAGCTTTATCAAAAATTGATAGTCAACTTTTTTTGGACTCACTAATCAATCACATATTCTTTGATGACTAAGCCAGTTTCACGAAGATGCCGAAAAAGAGGACTGATATGACTGAGTTTTGACTCGTTTCGTTTCTTCAGAAGAGTAAACTGAAGCTCCATCGAGCAGACAATTCCACCGACTTCTGCAGTATGTATTGTCCTATGGAGAACAAATGTCATCACTGGACAGCCATCATCATCATATATCATACTGTACAGCACTGTCGCGTTAGGTTCTCATTTGTAAGGTACTCTTGAGCAGGAGATGCGACTCCAAGGACAAAGAACACTAAAACGAAGTAAACGATTGCAGAGATCAGCTCGGATCAATCGGCTCTGAAGAAGACAAAACGCATCGGAACGTTAGTCAAATAAACTCGCTTTTTAACTCTTTGTAAAAATGGCTCAATCAGCAAAGAACATATGATATGCCAAAAAAATATTTTGAGCCATGCACGGGGTCTGTTATGGACACACATACAATGCAATATACGTGTTTGGCCTTGTTAGCCTCGTGAATTGCGCAGTGCCTTTCGTCTCTCCCTTTCCTCACGAAAGATTGACTAAGACGAAGTGGCTTCCCATAAGATGATTGGCTAAGACGAAAAGCACTGTGCAACTGACGATGTTGTCAAGGGCGAAACACGTGTATTACACTGTATGAGTGCGCATAACAGGCCACATGCAAGGATCAGAAATAATTCTCAGGCACGTTAAAATTTATGCGTGATCTTAAGAAGACAGTCGAAGCGAGCGGTATGAACATATGAAAAATGGTAAGTCCGGAACTATCCCAAAGTCGGCAATCGATTTTTCTTCTGTAGTTAAAAAGATTTCAGTCCCTTGAATACATGTATTCGAGAGAATGCATGAATTTTCGTAGAAGCGGCATCGCATTACAATAAGCAGTATCATTTTTGACAAACGCTAATGTTTTGTAATTAATTTGGCATGTTTCAATTAGATTAGTCTTATCTAAATCTTCCACCCTATTCTGCCTTATACTAACGATGAAACTCTTTTCAGTGGTGACAAAAACCTGAATTTCGTCAGAAAGCTACTGCATTGTCACTGCATCTCGGCACGCAATCTTGCCTCTTGCAGCGTGGGAAGTTAACGTAGGACTCAAAGGACTAACACATTGGCATAAGCCGTTGATAGCATACAATACTAAGCTGGTCGTTCGCGCGGCAGTCGAATCGACGTGCAGATGGAGCGCATTATTTTCACAGTTATGTAGTTTCGTAGTGCCATTCACACTATTATTGCCATTGTAGGAAATTAATGGTCAGTACATAGGAGAATATCACTACAAACTTCGATAAATTTAATCGCTTCTTTCTGATTAGGAGGCAATAAAAGAAAGAGCGATCTTATTTGTTGGAGAGGAATTTTCATAAAAGTATTAGTAAGCATTCGAGAGCCGAGAATTCAGGCTACGGTTCCACGTCGCCGGCCTTTCAAAACACTCCTTTTTAACGTTGCAGCATTCAAAATATAATAATGTTTTATAAAACCACGTGGTCTTTCTCTTATCTCGCTTATATTTCGCTGGACAAAACTCCTTCTATAGGTGCTGATACTCAAACTATAGCACAATCTTCAAAGAGCTCAAAAGATCTCCAAACTGTGCTAGTTTCAAAATCCTCCTTTGATCTTATAATCTTCTTTGGTCTTTTAATTTATGCTTCAATCATAGTTAAACAGCTCTTTCTTCAAAGCAATAGTGATCATCTGATTTCGTAATGTCTCCTGATTCTAGCAATACGCTCATTTTGTGGATATACGGTTTAGCAGTAAACATAAGATCGAGTTTTACATTTCTGGCAACGCTGTTAACAAGCTATGCGACAAGGAAAGCGCCATGGCAGAGGAGTGCCAGGGCAGGGCGGGACGAGGGAGGCCGATTGATATATTATTATTCAATCGGGAATTTTTACACCGCTCTCTTAAGAAACTCCAGGTAAAACGACTGACTAAGATACTACGAAAATTCCTCTATTTAGTGATATGCTTTTCGGCTTCCCGCGAATGATACGCGTGATGAATATAAAGGCGAAAGGCAAGTGTCCGGCATAATTTTTGATCTGGATGTTACAGCGTTATAAAGGGGTGTTTTGAAAACAGTGGCTTATGACTGTAGCCTGATCTCTCAGCTTTCGAATGGCCTATGAAAAGTTCCTCTGCAGCGATTAGGATCAGTTTCTCATTTGTTCCCTCCTAATCAGAAAGATCCTTTTAACCATAGTTGAAGCAGAGCTGAAACAGCTAGAACACGGAGAGCTGCCTTTAATCGACTGCTCTTTGAAATCTCGTTGCAAGAATTCTATATATGGTGCGAGAGAATGTTTTGCGCCTTCTTGAAGCTGATATGTCATTGACTTGTGTACGTTTCGGCGGTCTCGTCCACCTAACATGTTTCACCGTTATGTACTATTAGTATGGCTGATAGTGAAACGCATGTCAGCGCAACTGTCGGAACATACGTAAGCCACTGACATATGAACCTGAAAAAAGGCTGAAAACACTCCTCTCAGACTAAGCAATGAATTACGTGTCAGAAATATTGCACATTGCGCGCGATACCACTTCATCAAGTGCTTTCATTGATTTCTCGGTTGCTGGTGGAATTCAGGAGTAAGGCTTTTTTCCAGAAAAACTCTTTATTCTACTTTCTTATAGGTGGTAACTTCTTATGTTTTCCAGTTGTACTCTACTATTAACATTGATAGTCGGTGCAGCCCTTGTCACTGGTTATGAGCAGTAATTCTATGTGTTCTACTTATTTCTTTTCGGTAAAAATGTCTTTGAGACAACTTCTTAAAACCACGTTCAGTTTTCCAATCCCTATACAACTACAATGTGAGCACAAGTAGATGGTTTTGGAGATCCACTGGTGCATGAGAGGCCGGTCCGCCACCTGTTCTCGCCGGATATTATATTTTTAGAAGTTTTTGCAATGGCATATAGGTTATGATTGTGATAAATTCTCTTTAGAATCAAAATTATATTATGTATACCAAAGATGTGAAACGAAGCCTCCGGAAGCACTAGCATTTCTTTTTTCCAATACTAAAACGTACTATAATGCCTCTCCAAAAACCAGGCTTAGTTTCAAATTCGGCTATTTTCAATACAGCAAATGAATACAAAAACGTAGGTAATATCATAAGAAACAAATGTTCTATAACAGTTGACAAAATGATTTCCGAAAGACATGACTTCTAGAAAAATGAGAAATCTTATGCCGCATGAGCGTTTTGTTACCATAATATTCTTACAGCTGTGTATTATTTCATCAACAATGATAATGCCATACCTGAACGTGAATTTACCTAGATTTTCCTTATTTCCCTTGCCGCGAACGCCAATACCAACTTGCTCGAAGATATGACGCCATTGGCGTTTTGCGTTTTATATTACGTTGTCCTAAAGGGTTATACTTATAACTTTCGTCTCAGAACATCCTCTAATTGGTGCGCGATTTCTATGAATCTGATAAAAATAAAGGTGCAACACACTGTGTTCTTTGAAATAGTCTTTTCATTTTTCAATTTCATTGGTTAAAGAAAGAATAATAATCGCAAGGCGAAAATGCAGCTTTCGTATATGAAGGTTTCGAAAACCTGTTTAATCCTTTAGCCCTTTGAGGAACACCGCTGATAAGCAGGCGGCGTCGCGCCTTCGCGTGCGCGGCACTCGCTGGCCTGAGCGTCTGCGTCTCTGTGCGAGGGTGCTGTGCTTCCTGCGTCTTCGCTGCCACGAGCGCCTTCATGCTCACGATATGAGACGCTGCCGATACAAAAGCTGATTGAGACCGTGAGAAAATTGACGACAGTAAAAACAAAAACAGAGGAGAGTACGCCAATGTTATGCGAAAACAATTACAGAACGAAGCTTGTTTATCATGAACGATTTTGCATATTACAACACAAGGGAATTTTCCGATCACTCTGCTCCATTAAAATTTCTCATGGCTGCTATTTTTTGTTGTTTCACCACTACCGTTACCACTATCAGAATCATTGTCAAAATTATTATTATCATCATTATCATTATCATAATCATCACCACTATCAACATAATTGCTGCAATCACTGTCATTACCACTACCACTATCATTATCTTTATCATCATTATCGTTACCACTATCACTATCACTTTCACTATCACTATAATCACTATCTCTATTATCATGGTCACAGTCGTCGTTCACTGTCATTATTATCACTACCATCATCATCACCATCATTATCATTATCATTATCATAATCATCACCACTATCAATTTAATTACTGCAATCACTGTCTTTACCACTGTCGTCGTCATTATCTTTATCATCATTGTCGTTACCACTATCACTATCACTTTCACTATCACTATAATCACTATCTCTATTATCATGGTCACAGTCGTCGTTCACTGTCATTATTATCACTACCATCATCATCACCATCATTATCATTATCATTATCATAATCATCACCACTATCAATTTAATTACTGCAATCACTGTCTTTACCACTGTCGTCGTCATTATCTTTATCATCATTGTCGTTACCACTATCACTATCACTTTCACTATCACTATAATCACTATCTCTATTATCATTGTCACAGTCGTCGTTATCACTGTCATTACTATCACTACCATCATTATCACCATCATTATCATTATCATTATCATTTTCACTATCATATCATTATCACATTCACTATCACTACCACAATTATTATCCAATGAACATATGATTTATTTTATCAGCTACAAGTTTAACTGTTGGTCACTGCAATGTTTAGTACCCCTTATCAGACCTCACAAACAGCTCAAAACAATCACAATTATTGTCCTATCATAGTTATTATTATCGCTACACATTCATTATTAATATCATAATCATTATCATTCTCGTTATCATTGAACAATGTAGTACTCATCGTTAAAACATAAGAAATATAGATGGGATATGGAGGACATAGATATGCTTTTTACTGAGATTATCTCTGTAGAAGCTTTTTTGTTGAAATATCATTATTTCACCATGATAATGCTCCCCCAGAACCTGGCTTTGTCTCCTCGCATCCTCAATGCTGTCTGACATATGTCTTCAAACGAGATGCGCCGTCTTTCTCTCTGGCGCGGCGCCACCAATACCGTAGTTGAGGAGATTTAAGGTCGCGCGGTGTGGAACGAAACACCCAGCATAGTCTTCAGAGGGATAGAATCCGAATCACTACACACTCTCGAAGAGGGTAAAAATGTTTGGTAAACTTTGCTCTTCGGCGAACTTAGATTTTCTTAATTGCTGGCATAAGTTGGTTGCTACTTACTCACTACACATTGCAACGACAGAACTCCATTGATTTCTGAAAAATTTTCAGCAACGCAAATTCAATAGTTCACATTTCTTTGACAAGCCAAAGCATGAGGTTGTTATATCAAAAATCATTCAAACTACTAAAATTTTGGTGGATTTCGCCTTCTATGGAGAGTGGAATGATCGAGTTCTCTAACTCTGTCAACTAAACACTTCTATGATTAAGTCTGGTGAAAAAATAAGTGTGGTTAAGGACCGTACTCAAACCGCAAATGCCTTTGTAATATGCTCTGGATGACATGTAGAAGTAGAATGGTCAACGTTAGATTCTACAGCAACACTTCGTGTAGTCTTAAGAGGATCAGTTTCGTTGTTTGCATTCCCTGTGACTTCTGATGACTTTCCATCCGACCCTTAAGTTTTTATCTTTGAGGCTTGCGTCTTCTTTGCGATACATCTTGAGTTTCCACTGCACCACACGCCATTAACCTTCCAACCTTTGGAACATGCGAGGTGCATGTAGGATCAAGCGGCTGTGAACTAGTTCACTTCTCAAAATATTTTAAGATATTTCAATCAATTTTCGGAATTTGGGGGGAAATGATACTTGGGGACACCTGGACCTATCCTGAGGAGGTACGAATCCTTTGCCATTGAAAAAAAACCGTTTGGGAAGTCAGTTTTAAAACCTATTTATCGCTTTTTGAATACACATTGGAGGTTGTTCCAGGCATAGTTTCCACCAGAGTCATTTTGCACGTAAATAGAGTAAAGAGAAGAGCTAACGAACCAGTATATTTTTGGTACTTGTCTATCGTTACCACTTGACGGCGTAAACTTTCGGATAGTTTGATTTGAAGTTTTAAAAACAAAAGCATTTTCGACTACCCACTGCTAAATTTTATGCACTACAACAGTTCGATCAACTGCTCAAAACATCTGTCCATCGCCTCTAGTGCACCAGATGACAGAAAAGAAATCTATGCGTCCGCTATTTATTAATAGGTAGTGAACAGCTATTCAATCTTGCACTGTGGACATATGAACAATAGTAAATTTTGGAAGAAACCATTCGCTATTTTATTCTCGACCATCCTATTGCTGCGGAAGACATAATGAACAATCTAATAATTGAGCAGTTTAGACACTGTTTTGAAAGTCATGACTTACTAGATCGAAAATCCCTAAATTTTTTCGCTTCATAGGGTTGTGCGAATCTCGAGAATGGCTTGCGTTATTAAATTTTCTGACAAATTTCTACATAAAGTGCGGTAACGTTGAAAGACTCCGTCCCATAAGAGCTGTTAGAATGCGCGTTACGCAGACGATCTATAAACATTTGAGTGCTTGCAAGATGCGTTATAATGTCTTCTAGAAATTGAGAAACTGTTAAGAATGGATACTGCGTTATTTATCTCTAAACTCGTTGACAGAGGTGATAACAGTCCCGACTCGATTATTAACGCTTCCTCAGATGTAGGATCACTTGTGGATATAACTTACGCGGTTTGGTTAATAGGTGCGAGATTGGGCAAGTTGCTAAATCCTTGAGTTGAACTGTCTTCCATAATGCAGATCTGCATAAAACTCTTCAAACGGTGAAGACCATATATAATCTCAAGGGCTTAACCCGCTTCCAAGCGAGGCTGGTAATAGGAAAGCGATTTGATAGCTGAGGTTTGGATGACTTCCCTCCTTTGGAGCCTGCAGATACTTTATATTAGACTTGTATTATGATGAATCGGTGGAGTACCAATGCTTTTATGTATCGTATGAGTCTGATCAAAATTTCACGCGATGTGAAACGGCATATCTTGTATGTTCGTTACACTCGTCTTTCCGATTCCTTTTTTGGGTTTTTAGCGTTCGTCCAAAACGCTTGAACAGGGAAAGACGGTATCTGTAGCAGCTTTGGTGTAGTTTACTTAATTAGAAAGGTATAATGGGAAAGAATTCGGAGTAGAAGGCCACATCTTCGCAAGGAAACATAGAACTTTAGCGTGTAACGTTTTAGAAGAATTCTGGATGAAGTCGATGAAGGCAAACGTGAACTGCAGAAAGAAATGCGTGGTCATTACGGCTACTTTGAAAACAGTATATAGAGCTGATATTTGATGTGAAAGGTTCATTGACAAGCCATGTGTTTTTTAAACGGTTGGTCCCCCATATGGAAGTCTCTGTGGAGGACCCGTAAAAGCGGTGAGTGTGTAGAGAGGCTGCTTCGTTTTCGATGCAAATGAACTCCAGACTTGGTTAATTTACTGTTGTAGTTATGAAGGTGATTGGCTAACCGGATTACAGACGTACTGATCTTTCCAGGCTCTGAAGAAAGCGAAATTGCCAAGACGTTAGCTGCTTAAATAGATTTTATTAGAACAATTTCATATTTTGATTTGACGGAAATAAATGTGGATTTTTTAACGACATGAGGTTAATAGATTGGCGGCTTTGGGACCTACTACAAAACGAAGGAGTGACTCTGATATTTTGGAGTCAACGCCCTGTATACTATCGCCGGCCATGATAAGTTTTGGAACCACTGGATGTTGTCACCTTGAATAGGACTCAGTGTGTGGAAAGGTTGTACTGCAGACTACAGACAGCTGAAGCCGCATATTTTGCGGAAACTGGTATATGAAACGGGGAGTCGTTCCACATTGATAGTAAAGCTCTTTGAGAGCTGAGGTTTTTGAATGCTGAGGCCCGGCGCGATTCCGATTTCCCTCCATTCCAACACCGTCCGGCAGTCAACAACGAAAGCTATAAGGAATCTCACAGATAAGCCATCTTCGAGATTGCAAACAGACGTGCTCAGCCAGCATTCAACGACGTTCATGAAGAAAACAAACCGATACGAAGTGAATGCAAGAAGTACTGGGACGCGCACAGTAAAAGAAAGCCAATGATACGAGCCAAATCAAGAAAAGTGAAAGTAATATATAAAGCGACTGATGTCGCAGATATGTGATAAGCTTTGAGAGGCCAAATTCATATTTGTTTTCCGATGAAGATACTGTAATTATGATAATGACGTCTTCCGTCTTACCTTTGTATTATATAGCAGTGTTTTCTAACTGCTACTAATTATTCTCAATATCAATCTGGTACGTTTTTCAGATGTCAGACTTCTCATCAGCTCCTCCGTTTGTTCACATAGAGAACATTGCGGTGTCGGTGATCATGACTGCGGTGAGTAATGCTGCCTTTCTTGTGACTTATGAAAACACTATATTTTGTGAAATTCTTCAATATGGCTGATCCTTCGTGCTGAATTTACGCACTGATTTGCTCCGGTCCTTCAAAGGAGGTTCTTTGATTGGGCGCGCTCTGTATAATGTACATACGCATATTATTTATTTCGATTGCTTGATGGAGAAGATAACAATTGAAAAATCTGTATGAGGTACTGCTTATGAGAATCCCAGCGAATATATTAATATGATAAGATATTATTGCAAAAACTGTGAATCTGTTTTTTTTACATCCAATTAAGAGAGAAATTCTTAATTTTGTGCTAAAATATATTACCGCGTGCCTCTGCTCTTTATATTGAAATCAACAGTAATTATATCTCTCATTTCGAGTGTTTTCTTTAGACCACATCACAAATTTCAATAGGCCAAAGAATCATTTTTGAGCCACGCATGTCATGTGGTCTGCTGAAAAAGAGCTGACTTATAGAGACCGATACAGTATTTCGACCTTGCAGTCTCGTCAGTCGGACAGTTACCCTTTCTCGTCTTTTGCCATTCCTGTATGGGTCACATTAAGCTCCAGTCCTCACATTAAGAATTAGCGACAACGAACGTTTTACACTCTATGTCCAGTGAAAATATCAAGGAACACACAGTGTTGTACACTCTATTGCTTATAGCTAGTATATTTAATACATCACATCCTTCCCCCAACACTGTGTGTTCGGTAATAATTTCACTAGACATAGAGTGTAAAAACGTTCGTTGTCGCTAACTCTCAGTGTGGAAATTAGGGCAACCCACGCAGGATTGGCAAAAGACGAGAAAGGGTAACTCCCCGAATCACGAGACTGCAATCGAAACACGTGTATTGAGCTCTATAAGTCAGCCTTTTTTGACAGACCACATGACATGCGTAACTCAAAAATGATTATTTGGCACAGAAATTATATTTCCCGAAAACCTTCTCAATAAGAAATTGAGTGCCAGAAAAAATGATTTTGGTGATCTTACTTTTGTGAATCAATGATCAGTCACAGTGAAATAAACGGGGCCTGCCCACAAGCTACAGGGCAAAGAAAGTGTTAACGAGTGCCACTGTAGTTTTGGATCTAGAACTTAATTTAGCAAAATCGTTCTTGAAGGCCATAGAGGAAACAGACGCCGATCACCTTCCTGACACTAAAATGAGCTTGGAAGAACTATGCACGAATAACTGTTCGAGACTTTCCAGAACCACTCACTGTCAGCATATGAACTACTTAATAACCTACACTTAAAGACGTAGCCACGAGTTCCTCTACTGCCGCTGCGAAAGCTGAAAAGGCTTGGATGCGGAGCTATATTCCATATATATCTCGCAAGACCTCTAGTTCACCAGCTCAACATTTTTCAGGCCTATTGGCAGCCTCACATGCGAGATGTGCATCAAAAATCACGTAAAAGCCAGAAATACTCTCAACGTTGCCATCTAAGCTGCATGATAATCCGCGAGCTTAGTTTATCCGCTTGCGTTTCGTCTACAAGACTGTGTCGAATTTGAAGACTCTTATTTCGAGTAATATTGCGTATCTTAGAAGTTTACATAGCTTTAAATGTTGGATTTCCTCACTAATTTCCAAACATCCTCAATTTTTCCCATAATTTTCGAACCTTATGATTGGACCTCACTATCCATTGAAACTAGAGATGTGATAAAAAGTTGTGGAGTCAAGTGATTGTAAAAAAACCAATTTCGATTCATTACAGATAGGAGTGATTGGATTGGTGTCGAACGGTGCTGCTATAGTAATCGTGCGATCCAATCCGGCATTGCAGAACTCATTTGGTCAGTTGTGCCTCTCACAAAGTATCGCGAATATGGGTGCTCTACTCGTCCTTGCTTTCTGGATCGCTCCGATAACATTGCTGTAATGTTCATAGTTATAGGATTCGAGAACTTTGAGATAGATGATTGTAATATAAATGCCTAAGACAGACAGCATCTTATTTCTTTCAAGGCTGTGGTGATTACCTTGACTTCTTGACGACCACAAGTAGCGTTTTCGGTACATAGCGTACCTCGCGCTCGCAGCGGTGTGTCATTACGCGCTTCCATGGAAATAGAGCTTTATTCTCTGATTGAGGCTCTGAGGGCACATGCAAGCGCTAAGTGATGAAAGGTCACAAAAGAGACTTTTATAGAGATTTTTTTAGTAAAAAGAACTTCCATCTGCCGAAATCGATTGAAGTTTCAACAAAGAACCACATCCTTTTGGAAGAAAACTGACTTAAGTTGTTACAAAGCATTTGTATCTTTCTTTTTGATCTACGCTTTTGCACTCATTCAATAGCTTGAAAAATGCCAATTCTAAAATCTAGCTTAGCTTATTGCAAAACTGTAATATTGCTTCCTACTAACGAGGAAAAAAAGGTTCGCTGCCAGAGTGCGTCGTTCCTGCTCCAGTATAAAGGAATTTGATGTTAAGTATAGTTTCTCGATATGAAAAAATAGACTATCATTGGATGGGCTTCAATAAACGTGTTCTTTGAAGAAAGCGCACTCTGTTGCCTTGAAAATCTACACTCTCCATCTCAAGGTGTGAGGATGTGGTTGCATTTATGTGAGATTTACCAGTGTCTCCTTACTCTTCTTCTCTAAAAAGAGTTTTTTACCGAACTATTGGTAATCATTTGCTAGCTTGACAACTCAAAATTCTAGCAATAAGCTTGGTTTGTGAGAGTACAAAATGATAACTGGAAAGAAATTTACGTTTTGTTTTCGGAGTAAGCTGTTTCAACTTTACAGCGAATTTTTGGGAATATATCGCCCATTTGGCTTCTGAGAAACTTTTAATTTTATAGAATATTACAGAAAAGGCTTTTATAAAAAGTGTTATAGTGAAGATCAACCCCGTGTATCAAGAAATGTTCTATGTTTCAGCGAAAAGAATTTTCGTACTGAGTTTGTTTCGTGAAAAAACTTTCATAGACGTTCTACTGACTAGAAGGAAATTAGCGTTTTGTAACCGGAGTTTATTTTTCCAACTTCGCAGGGGACTTTTTGATTTCAGAAAACTTTGTTGCCATAAAGTATTAAAGATTACTGAGAAGATTTCCTCAAACTAGTTTTAAATAGAAGAGCACCTAACTGTCCGAAAAATTCCTACTTTTGAGTACGAGCTGTGCAAAAAAGAGTTACATTCTGTGGAATGTGCTCGTGTACCCTTGCATTTTTTTACATGGAAGGTAGTTTCACTGGACAATCAGTAATCAATCAATAGCTTAAGAAATGATAATTATTCTACCAAACTTGATCCATTTAAAACCTTCTTATTGCGGTGTGATAAGTGAAAAGAGGACAGCGTTTCACATATACAAATGACTTACTATTTCTGATCAAATTCACTGTTATGAGGAGGTCGATCATCTATCAGCGAAACGTACTTTTTGCATGGAGAATGCCCACGCGGTCAAATAATTTTCACCTTTCGACTCGAAAGGTACATCCTTGGTAAAACCATAATGTTAGTGGTCACTGTGCATTTCTATCGCCTTTTTTTAGTGGAATTTGACTCCAAAACATATGTTGCACAATGTCGAACTCGCAGAAGGATCATATATGAAGGGAGTCTCAGTTTGCGGCAGTATTAAGTATCGACAGAGCTCGCAGCGATAAAATTTTGGTGGACTTCTATAGAAATTGCACTATACCTTATGTTTTTCAATAGACTATTAGCAGTCATTCGATAGCTAAAAAATAGAGATTCCAGTAGCAGGCCTGGTTTATTGAATGGCTTCCTAAAAGATAGTACCAGCTCAAAGAAAAATGCGCCTCGCTTTCGGGATAGCCATTTAATTGCTTGAACTTCGCCGAGGGTTCTGTTGACACTTATATAGCGAAATTTACATGGTATGGACACTTTTTTGTCACAAAGGAGCGAATATTAACAAATAAATTTTCGTTAGCATTTTAAGTATGAAGCGCACCAGCAAGTCCTAAGTATCCGCGTTCAATAGGAAAGTTACAAAAATGAATTTACTTCCAACTCTTGCTCCCAATTTCTGTCTAATATCTTGTAGAAGTGAAACCATCTTTTTCCATCTCATCATTCCTCCGATCGCTACAGATATCTGTCTGTTTTTCGTCTAGACACAATTTGCTTTAGGCCCAGAGTTGCTCTATGATGCAAAATACCCCAATCTTCTTTGCGTCCGGGAACAATAATCGAAGAAATTGACAAGACCAACTTTTGTTAATTTTGTCATTATCTAAGGATGGAGTAGGAGCCTTAAGCTTTTCTTTGAAGATGCAAGTGAGAGAACCGAAACAAATCATGCGGTGGAGAGAATACTCCCAATGTTGAAAGCTATACCCATCGGCAGCAGTTGGGCCACATTAAAGTCTCTGCTTTACTGTCGGATGTCTAAGCACCTGTATGTGGTCACATTAGAGTTATGAGGAGAGTGGGACTTTGATCGGGCGCATAAAGTCTTCTTGAGGGCATTAAATTAACAGGAATATAGGGAGGGCGTAATTGATACGAATATCCAGCGTCAAAATCACTACGATGAAATGATTTTGCAATACAAAATAAAGGGGACAAAAAGTTAGTACCGACGAATCGATAGAACAAAGTTTCTTTGTAATTCAAAGAGATTCCAATTATAAGAGCTGAAATTACTGAAAATTATTGGTGAGGTGGTATCGCATACATTGTGAAGCGTCATTTTTGACAAACAATTGATCGATTTCTCATTTTCACTCCCTAATATGACTTTGGGGTATTTCATAAAATGAAGCAGTTTCGAAACAAATATTTTTACCGCCATTTTTCACTTCAGAAAAACAAATTGATAGAGTGTTCGACTGTTTGGTTAATATCATATGCGCAATGAATAAAAACAAGAAATTGTCAACACGAAAAATAAAAGATAAATATGTTTGATTAATAAGTGAATGTGGATAAGATAGCATAGAAATATTCGAAACAATATGAAACACTTCAATTTCGTAAGTAATTGGCTTTTCCCTTGTAACGCAGAATTCGAGAAGTTCCTAAGATAAGTAGTCATAATGAACTCCCTTCTATTATCTTTCATGATTTGCTGGCAATAAAATTCTTTTAGTGACGATAGGAATCGCTATTTTTGTAAACCTCTGTAAAACTGTGTAGCTCGCCGTGCCCGTCGCGTGACAACTTCACGTACCGCGCCCAGATTTCAATTTGCTCGTCAAGAAGTCAATGTTCCATACTATAGACTCAGCGGACAATCAAACATCAACGCGCGAAGTAGTTGAGCACAAAGAAGGCATTATAACTATAGTGGCATGATTAGCTATGATAATGGTTCACAACATTGGTAGAATTACTAGTCATAGCTATATTGCGACTATTATATTTGTGAGGAACGCATCATCTTTTGAGAAATTTGAAGTTCCAGTAGTGTTTGAACAAGGTAAGTAGCAGATGGACTTAGAATTTCCTCCCGATTCATTTAAGCTGGAAATCTTAGAATTGTCAATGAATATTTTAGCTGTGAAGCTCTTTATTGCAGCTGTGTAGCAAGTCGTGTTATGCAGTAGCTCAAGAGTGATTCCTTTGAATAAGAATCACGTGAAAATTACTCTGTAGCTCTCCATGCGAAACGTGAAACGCCAACCAGTATGAAATAATTATAGTCGTAGAATATTTAGATACTCATCATTTCAAAGAAGTAGTCTGAAGCGCTGGGCGCAGCGGAAAGGAAAAAAAATGAGAATTAACTCCCAAAAATAATTGGAAACTAGAAGACTTCACACGTTATATCAATAAATCTTACAAGTTTCAGTGAAAGCGAATTATCGAACGGAGTGATGGGCAAACTGCTTAGCGCTGTTAACGTCATGCTTTGGTATGCATGCATCTACTCGCACCTCTCCATTGCGCTGAACAGAGTCATCGCCATCAAATTTTCTCTACAAGCTGCTAGATTGCTAACCGTGAAAAACACTTCTTTCGTAGTACTGATCTGCTGGACTCTGGGTTTCGTCAATGCGCTCCCATTTTTTTGGAGCGAGTTTTGTTTTCTTTGTATTTATTAAAAGTGGATTATATCAGAAAATGCAAAAATCGGCAGTGATCATGTTCGATAATGTGCATATTGAATACTATTTACTCATTTTCCTTTGTGATAAAAAGTAAGAAGATGGATCAACACGTGCTAATCAAGCACTCAAAAAGAGGCCATAAATTGGACCCCGCATGCACGAATATTTACCTGGAATATGTTAGCGAAGACTAGCCAACATTAGCGTTTTCACATTGCAGATGAAATTGGTACCACTTGTCAAGCCCAGACCAGCGAAGAGCCCGGTCGATTTCAGTAACCACTCAAAGAGTTTTTTGTGCACTCCGGATATCTCCAAACTTCCATGAACTACTCGTTTTGAGTGCTTATGTGTGTTGTGCATGTTGTGTGTGTTTGCATATATGATGTGTGTGTGTGTGTGAGTATGCGCGTTGTACGCCTGTGTGTTGCGTGTGTGTGTTGTGTATGTGTGTCACTATAGTGTGCTGTGTGTGCGTGCGTATGATGTGTGTATGTATGTATCCATGTATGTGCGTATGCATGTATGTACATATGCATGTATGTATGTGTGTTGGCCACGAATTTAAGCACATGCATTTTGGTACTTGTCACTTTTTGTAGAAATCGTTAAAACATTACCTACCGATATTTTTTTTTAGCCGAGAGTTGTTTCGCGTTCTTCAATACGATGATTTGGACGTGGATAATATCAGATACAGCGTGTGGTCATACCATGTCTAAAATCGGCTTCTCCGCCACTCTAACCGTTCTAGTTTTGATTGTTCTTTTCGACTGCGCCACGTTGATCTGTTTGAGAGCTAAACACAAGGTTAGCGACAAATGAGTTGACAATGATTCCGTGTATCACCTATCGTTCGTTGAGTAGGGCTAGTAAGTGAAAGCAAATGAAATGTTCATTCTTGTGATGGCGTGTTAAAGTAGCCCATTAAGGTTCGCTGGACCTACGATCTTCCAGACCGTTTTTACCTGGGCTGTCGTAACTAGATCTAACCAATAGATCGGTAGCCGTTTTGTGTCTTAGGCATCATGAAGAACTCGACCACTGTCGGATACCCTCCATTGTTTACCCTTGAGACACTTTTACCAACCCGCTTTCCGACAGTGGCGTTTAAAATAGCATACGTATTTGCTGACCCAGGTCCGACTTGAGATTCTCTCTTTCAACGGATAAGGAGTACTTTTAGTCACGCCCATACAACGCATGCTCCATAACCATAAGCGATCCTTCAACCTGCTTACGTTGCGATCAGAATTTTGAGGCATAGGGTTAAGCAAGGAATAGCTATTTACTCAACAATGTGGACATGGTGTCAAGAAGCTTTTGATCTCTTAACTAGAGCATTGATGATGCTAAAAGTAGCTCAAACCGCTCCACTCTTTCTACTCAGCTCTGCAGGCAAGCCTTTCATAGTATTGACTTTTCGATATAGACGTAACTGGAACTATAATTATCGTCTTGCATAGAACTTTCCTCATGATCAATCATATTTTCTTGCGGTGAGCCTATAGTGGAGGGTTTTTAAAAGCGCCGATCCGGAGTGGCAAGACGTCGCTCCATGTATCGGTTCGCATTGTACAAAAAAGCGCCACAACAAAGTTATATCATCTGAGTCCAAGAATCGTATTAAATAACAGCCAGATGAGTGTGAATTACTGCTAAATCAAATCACCACAGTAGAGAGTCCTCTTCAAAAACCATTTTCATTGCTGCAAGTCACAAAATGCGACTTATCAGATGTTCGTTCAAATTCTAGAGCAAAAGTTTTGTAAGGCGAGAAATGTTTGGATGAGTAGCACAGATTTATTCTTGCTGTTACAGCGCAATAAAAAAAGCGTTTCGTAAATGAAGTTTTTTCTTTAATGTTTTTGAGATCTAAGGTATCGAATGACTATTGGTCATTGAATTCCACAGGAAAGTAACTTTTCCGACAGCACTGAAATTGGGATCGGGTAACGGTAATGATTCAAATAGGAGTTAAGTGATTTGTATTAAACTTTGCCAGTCTTTTATTGCTACCAAAGCTTTAGCTGAAAGAAAGGTGAAGTAGGAGTTAGTCGTATAAAAAAACAAGATTTGAAATGAAAATTACGCTTAAAAAGAACTTTGTGATTTAATTGGAAAAATTTTCATAATGACGATGCTATTTTCTCAAATATCGCTCATCGACAAAGACACCAACTGGAAGTGCGTTTTTTCAAACAGGTAAGGCGCTTCAGCAATCATTGAATGATTCGAGTTCTGAGAGCCTTGCAACCAGGTTACTTTTTTCGTAAATATACATATATATATATATATATATATGTTGCAGGCACTGTACCAGAACATGCTGTTCTTCTACCAAGAAATTAGTATATTTTGTATTTGTCCGGTAGTCGCAGGGAAATGGGCTCTATTCCTCACCACTATGTTCCCATTTGAACTGTGTCATGCATTAGATGGGTAAGTACAACATTGATTAGATTTTTAACCTAATTTCTGAGTATATTTAGTGAGACGTCTACCCTAATATTGTAGGAAATCCAATGATAAGAAAAGGTAGAAAAATGTTTAGACTTGGGCGCAGTCGAGATGAAATATGATTTCTTCGTAAGTTTTTATTAGCTAACTTCAGCTGCTCTACACGATAATGTAACTGCTCTTCCGTTTAGTGATTTCTATCATTTTTAAGAGGGATCTTTGATATGCGCGATGTGTAATCAGTAGAGCTAATATCTCAGAAAAATTGTTCTTAAAAGTAAAAATTTACTAGAAATTCTACTCAAGTAATGCACAATCTTAAATAAGCTTAAGTTCAATTTTCCTTGGATTAAATTATGAATAATAGGAAAACTAGCCTTTGGTAATTTTCTCCTCCTCTTAGAAATAAATTTTTCCGTCAATTCGATGATTTTCCGTGAAAGCAGCGGTTATTTCGGCATCTTTTAAGTGAAATTTTGTACACAGATGACCAATTTGCAGGTTGATCTTTGTTCTGTTCCACTCTCAACTTCTTAGGATCCGTGTCAAAAAGACAGTTACATCACCGCCAATGGTAAGCAGCCGTATCTCTACAAAAACTAGTCACATTGACTACCATGTTCGAAGACTGTCTTATTCATATCGAAAATAGATTGCTTGCAGGCAGTAGGCATCGTCTCTCATAAATGAGCGGGCAAATAGGTATGAACTCACTGAATCTGCACTGCGGCGGAAATATGGACGGCGAAAGTGAAGAACTCATTATTTTGATGACATATTTTTCTATGATATTAGAAATAAGAACACTAGATCTTACTTTCTGCTTGAAGTAATGTTGAATCAAGTGTACCTCGAGTTTTTTGCATAAGGCGTGTTAGTTAATTCGAAAAACTGATTATTCCTTCAACATGTCTCGGGCATATCTTTCATGAAGAAAGAACGAAGGGTGCACTGTTCGGTGTTGACCAGCCTCTTCGAAATGTACCATGCACTGTCCATGTGTATGTTACCAGATATGGTTTAGCATCAGCGTGCCAACTCCGAATATAGGATGTTCGACTAGGTCAAAATATTGAGCCAATCCAATTACTTCCTCTATAATTCCAAAATTTCTTAGGCTTTAGTGCTATTTGCAGTGCTATGATGCTTCAAATATAACCAAGAGAATTGATTAGTACGCAAAAATTCGATCTCAGACGGAAGATGAGCCCTCGCTTCATCCATACCGGGGACGAGTGCTACCTCTACACCACAAAATGTATCGCTTAGTCACCACTCGTTCTTTATTATCTCTCTATCACAGCTAACAGCCACCAACTATTAACAGGTCCAGTCGGGTAAGCAATATCGCCCCGTACACCCACTTAAGGCAGCCATTTTTTATCATGATTCCAGAATTCTTATGTTTTTACTGCTTTTTCGCAGTGTCACAATGTTCAAATATACTTAAGAGAATTGAGTGGTGAACAAAAATACGATATCAAACGGGAACTGAACCCAAGTGTCATCCATATCGGGAACGGATTTTTTGCTTACCGCTCAATTCTCTTATGTATACATGACAATTCGCATATAGTGTGCGGCATGACTAACCACCAAGACACAAGCGCTGCCTTCTTCTGGTTCATGCTCTGAGAAAATGTGATTAAATCTTTGTATCATTTGAAAGGCTTAAGCATTCAACTACTTGTTTATTGCGAGAGTTTTGCGATTTATATTTTTCTTCTTGGTTCATTCCAGAAAGTTCACTAACCACTTCTTCCCTTCTTTTCGGGGATCATAACGTCAGCCTGCTCCTTACGTGTATATGAAATTTGAAAGATTCAAGAACTTGCAACTAGCCACTCTTATCTTATCTTGTCATATCGCATCTGAGCAAAGAAACGGAAGTAGGCGCTCGTTCAAAATATGTTGTCAACGCCGACTGCTGCTTATAGTTCCACCGTGTCTGAGAAGTGAAAACTCTAGGGTAAACTCATCTTTGATTGTAATTTTTCGGATGTACTTCTTTATTGGTAATTTAACACAGAGAGTTACAACAGTTTGAACGCTCACAACGACTATGTGAAGTTAGTAATTGATACTTCCGCCTGTAAAACCATGTGAAGTTTCGCAGGAACGCACAAATTCCTGATTCAATAATTATTAAAATCTTATTTTGAGGACTGTTTATGGAAAAAACCACGACTGCAATTTGCTTTGAGTGAACAGAAACCAAAATTTGCTTTGCGGTTCTCCTATAATACAGAGGCGACCAATGTATAAATCACGCTGTGGCGTAATAATCCATCATTCATTAATTTATGAATATTGTTGTGATGTTCGTTACGTCAAGTTGGAGCCGACCTCAACCCGTTAAACTCTCTTCGGGTCAACAACAGCGCCCTATGGAACGCCACATTCAGGCTATCCTCGAAATTGCACGGAAATTCGCTCGACCAGTATCCTACGACGTTCAAAAATAAGACGAAAAACAATCTGAATGCTGGAAATACTGAGAATTCGCGCACTGAAAGAGCATGATGAATTCGGATCAATAAACTGTTAAAGTAAAGCACGAAAATATCTAAGCTGTACTTTAGACATGAAGACAACAGCGAGAATTCCGTGTCAGCCGTTACCTCATGCCAACTCTCTCTTCCGTACAAATATTTCTCGGAACAATGAAGATTGAGAAATTGAAGCACTTGCTTTTACAGTCATGGGCCACTAAATCTAGGAGATCATGTTCATTGATCCTTGCTGATTCATAGGAAGCTTCCGGATTGCTGCAATGCACCGTCATGTAACACGTTGATTTAATATGCGGTAACATTGAAACATTTCATTTTCAACGCGCTGTTGGGACGCGCGTTACGAGGATGATCTATTACTTATGGGTCTTCATAAGCAAAAGGTGGGATTTCTGTCATACTACTTTCGCTACTAGGTTAAGGGAAAAAGCTATCTAGCATCCGCTTATAATTCGATTTTTAAGTTTGCTTCACACCGTATCCATTATTGTAAATACACGAGAATATCTCAGGAATATCTTTGTAAGAAATATCTACGGCAATGCTGTGTGTGAAGCAAAAGTACTCGACACTGATTTGTCAAAAGCGCGTCCTGTTTCAGCAATACAATGCCAAACCTCACACCGCAAAGAAGGCTTAGAAAAGTTTGATGAGTTAGAGAGAGTTGAGGTCTTGCAGCACTTAACCTACAGTCCTGATGCTGCGCTGTCCGATTATGGTCCGATTTCCACTCAGTGAAAAAACTTCTTGCGTGGACGCCGATTCGCCGCATTTGATCAAGCTGGAAATGCATATCCGAAATTAATCTCAAAGGAGAAGAATGCTTAGAGCCTAAGCGAGATTGGTACGCCAGGATCATACACCGTCTTTAAACCACCAGGCTGAAGGATTTGTGTCTAGACGAACAGCGCTCCGATTTCTTGCTGAGTTTCGCGCCGGCAGCTTCAATTTGAAGAACTAACTGCGCTCCAGACGTCCCACGTTAAGCTGATCGAGCGCTGCTATCGAGTATTTGAAGAGGATTCCATTTCGACTTGCTGTTACCCGGAAAAGCGATCAACGTCAAACACTACTGTGAGCACGTGGGCCGCTGCAATCAGGACCTGCCACGTCGACGCCGTCGCATTCCTATACCGCCTCAAAACAACTCAAGAGTGCTGCCGCTAAATTGACAAAAAGGAAGCTGACCAATGTGGGTTGGAAGATGCTGGATCATCCGCTCTACAATCCTGACTTGTTGTCGTCCGATTGTACCTCTTTCGGGTGATGGAGCACTTCCTGAGCAAGCTCCCAGACATCAATTATTTGCTCAGGGCAGTGAAAACCTTCTTTAAATCCAAAAATGACAAATTCCATGAGACCGGTATTGATTTTTTGCATAAGACATGGTAGAAAAGTGTTTAGAATGATGGCGCATACTTCTAATGATGCTATTAAGCAATTTCAATTGCTTCTGGTTGATAGACTTGTTGTTTATTGCTTTAGTACCAACATTTACAAGATCACCTTATATTTTGATGGCACTGTGTTGGTCTACTTGTGCTATTCATTAGGTTGAAATACTAGTCGGCAAGATTGTAATACAAGAACTACACATTATACAAATTTTGACACAATTTTGTCGCGATTAGGAAGTATTGAGCGATAAGAAATTTATTGGTGTAACATGATCATCTGAGGTGAACTGTCAAAAAAATGCCACGAGGAAAAGTAATCGAAATGTTGAGTAGAGCACATGCTAGGGCTTTTTTATGGAGTTCTGAGGGACATGGTACTACAGACGCTGGTTGTAGAATATAATTTAATATGCCCTGTTATTATACTTCATCATCGCCACTGAAGAGTATATTTTAGTGCTAAGTTGCACTATGAAGCTCCATGTTCTTTTTTTTTTTGAACAATTAATTGATGGTAATAAAGATGCGATCTAAATTCTTTGTTTGAAGATCTACTTCATTTCCGAAATAAGTTTGATATCTTTCAACAAGTAGCTTCTAGACTTGATCGGGGCTATCCCTCATTTGTCAGTTATATGGAGAGAGAATTTTGCTCAAAATATTCTCGACGTGCAAAACTTGCTTCGCCTTCGGTGGTTTGAAAAAACTCCTTCAACTTATAAAAAATCGCACCTTCCCATGGGAAAGGTGGTGATCAGATCCAGTACATAATTCACATGCACACTACCTAACCACCCTATTTTAGATAGCCTGACATCTTAAACAGCTTCTTTGATCTCCGATAGGTCGCGTATATAAGAGCTCTAAGTCCTCCTCTCATGAGTGAGATAAAGATACTCATGAGTTCATCCGTTAGACTGCGTGTTCAATAACTTCGAGTGATCCTCATCTTGCCTGCATAGCTGTCAGGATTATAGCAGATATATAAAAACAACGGTGATCGCTGAGGCAAAAATTCGGGCATGAACGTAAAAGTTCTTTGCTTTCTTCACTACATCCTCGATGCTCTCAACACTCCCCATGCTGATCGCTCTCCTGCTCAACTCTGCAGCTACCTCGTCCATCATATTGACTTCTCCACCTATACATACGATGATACGATTACGATTATATACAAGCGAAGATTTCGGAGATATTCACTCTGTTGAGCAGCTTCAGAACCAATTCGCTCTTCGTAAATGGCTTTCGTGTAATTTGTCGAAGTCGGTCAACATTTGTACTACCTGGCTCATGCTCGGCGTTATAAGAACGATGTTATCAAAGCTAGAACGCTATTTATTTGCTGATCATCGATTTTCACTCCCACGTGCCAATGCCATACTCTTATGAAATTTTGGAAGATGGCAGCCAGATTGCTCTCATGCTGTTCCTCTGTCCATTTTAAAGTCGATCTTTCTCAGAATGGCCCAAATAAAGCGTTTATATGCTGCAGACAACAAACAAATAGGTTGACTGTTGCTAATTTTGTCAATATCTCCTCTTCTGACTGATAACGCTGGCTTCTGTAAATCTCACCGCTTATGGCTCCTGTACATAAGTAGCTTTGAATTATGTAGTAGCACTGCACTGAAGGGTTACGGCTCGAGTCGGAAGAATTTTCTTTTCAAAATTCCTACGAAAGTTCGAGATTGGAGGACAAAGTCTACTGCACATAACACCAGAGAGTATTGCGCATGATAATTTTACCATCAGTATGATATTTTTCATAACATGGCAATGAGCAATATAGGTGAGAAACTTTTGCAAAAAAAAAAATTAGCAGCTGAACTATAGTACGTGCTAGTTGGAGTTTCTTTGGAGTTATACTTCACACTGCTATAAAGACTGTGCTTCACTAGCTTTTCAATGCACTGTAGAAAGGTGATCAGTCAGTGTTAATCAGTATTAGAGAATAAGTAATTCATTCAAATGCTATTTCAACGTTAGACAAATCTTAATCTTGCGATGCTAGGTGCACTTTATATCCATTTGTGACGATGTTTTGAGAGAATTTATCTGCTCTAAATAGAGAAAAACAGAATGTTTCATAGGTCACCTAAGAACGATTACGGGCTATAAATAAATGTGGTTTAGAATGTACTCTACTTAAATGTACCCCCCGTGTCCCACCCAAATTCTTGGTTAGGATTCGGATTAACACAAAATCATACAAAATCCATCATCCTAGTCTGTCCAAAACATTTTAGCCTTTCATCATCAATTCTCGCAGAAGAACTATAGTATGTATTACTGCTGAAGTATGCCTTGAGGATGATAGTATAATATGTGCAGAAAGTCCGGAATTAGATCTCCGTTTAAGGCATAGCATTCAGCTTCTATCGAAAAGGCTAAGATCTAACATAACGAGGACTGCACAACATTATTGCATACATCAGTCTAGGCTCAATGAGCCGTTGTAGAAAGAAAAGAGATTATGGTACCTCCTACCCACGCCATCCACATGAGACGCATACGTCTAAATACACTCTGAGTAATGATATCAACATCATCACCCACGCGTGAGCAAGAGACTCATTAAAGCTAATATTCTCAAAATCCGTGATGATGCTAACTATTCGCAGGGTGCCCTTAATGTACTGTAGTACCGACATGTAACAGAACGAGCGATACAGATATCGCATTGTGAGTACGTATAATCCGTACAACAGACTCACAATATAAGACCATTCCCGCGCAAATAATAGTGAGTTATGAGCTCAATCCGACAGCAGGAGTAGTCCATGATAAAATAATCTATCTAGAACAACGCTATCACCATCGCACACGAGACTTACTGATGACATATATATAGAATAAACTAATACATTAGAACAAATCTGAGACACTCAGACTACCTCCTGACCCGCACACAAAGAATCTACAAAAAAGATCGCCCTAGTGATAGATGCAGCACGCAGTGACATATTAGTGCTAGAGAAGAAATTCAGCGGTCATGCATTAAACATATGAGTGATAGGGTCATAAGGTAAGGCCTCGGTATCCCTCACAAAGCAGGTAACATACCTGACCTAACCAAGCGAGTACGGGTACGACGGCCATAGAACATAGTCACTCAGGATATGGGTTTCCTTATGTAGCATTTTATTAAATTTAAATTATTATTAATATATAATTTCAATTTAAAATTTATTATTTTAATTTTTTAATTTATATATATATAATTAATAAATTTTTAATTTTTTTAATTTTAATTACATATATTTTATTTTTATTATTTTTTATATAATTTTAAAATTATTTTTTATGATTTTTATTAATAAAGTTAATTTTTGTTATATTTTATTTTTATTTAAGAAATTTTTATTAAAAGTTTTTTTTATTTTTAAAAATTAAAAAATAATTTAAATAATAAATTTAATTTTTTTATTTTTTTAAATATAAATTATTTAAAACGACAACATGGAGGTCGTTCCAAACTTCCTTGTTTGAGCTCGTGTCAAGTTCTTGCTCACCACTCAATTCTTCTGTGGGTGGGGGTATTGGTACTCCTAAGAGGAGTTCGCTCGCTTTCGCTTACGGATAGTCGCCCGCCGCTATCGCTTCTATAAGATAGTACAAGGTCGCTATTCAGAAGAAACAGGGTGTAGATAGGGGGGATGAATTTTTTTTTTTAACATATAACCTGGATGATAGAAAACACTTACATTTACTTCTGCTGCTTGATTTTGATTAGTTATTTGTTTTAAACAAGTTGTACCTCGAAATTTTTGTTTGCCGAAGCCTGTGTTGCCGTGTGTCGAGTTTTTTATTTATGAAAAAACTGAATATAGTTTCTTCAGCATTAGCATCATGTCTCGAGCATATCGCCTTCATTGAGGACCCCAAAACGATAAGGGGTATTTGTCAATAGGGTTATTTTCTTTCTGTTTGTTTCGGAGTCTAACTATATGCTCGGTGTTTTGCTTATGTGTCATTTGTCTTGTTTTAAAGCGGTTTGTACTTTGCTTGATCATGTTCTATATTTGGCAATTTTTCTTGAAGCTCTGTTTTCTGTAGGTTATTTCTGTTACTATTTATATGTTTTGCTTTTTGATGTTTTTGCTTTCGCATGTGTTATTTTGTATCGAAACAGCGAAGTTAATTTTAATTAAGTATTTATAATGTATTTATTTTTTTGCGTTCGCACCCGTATATCTACGTCCGTTGTAACTAATTCAATTTTCTGCCCCACTCAGTGGTCTTGGTTATATTTTGTTTTGAAGTCGATGTGCAATTAGCACGCATGTCTGCCAATCATTAATTAGGCCTACTGAAAGCCGTGACATTATTAAGAATATTTTGCAGATGATGTTTGGAATTTATAGTAGGGATTAGTAGTAATTGCAATTTTAGTTATAGACGGAAGTTGATTTTTTAAAAGTATATTTGGCAATTACTGTCTATTGGCTCCAATATTTTGACCTAGTCCTAAGTCGAAAGAGATCCTATATTCGGAGGTGTTCCGACCAGCCTTCTTTGAAATGTGTACCATGCATTTGTCCATTGTTTGGCGTTGGTGTAACGGTATGTCACCAAGTCATTAGGATTTAAGGTAGCAATCAGCGTAGCCCCGAATTTTTGGGCCATTGGTCAGTGGCGGTCGTGTTATGCCGTTGGAACATCCGGGCTGACCTGGCACGAACGAACTGCAAACTACGCTTATGAATCGCCGTTGAAACCATATCGTGCGTTCCTCTGTTTTCTTTGGTTTTAATTATCATACACTATGGACATG